>JAMALN010000181.1:0-113734 GCA_023630115.1 Cutaneotrichosporon sp. PK4640
GGCCGGCGGGTGGTGGGGCTGTGGGAAGCCGGTTGCCGGTCCGGGGTGCGGCTTGGCTGGCCGAGGAAGGTGGATGACCTGCGAGGCCGAAGTAGGAGCTGGGTTGCTGGAGGATGCGGATGTGTCTAGCAGTCACAAGTGGATACAAAAGAGATGTAGTGTGTTGACAAGATGAGAACGGGGAGGAGGAAGGAGGTGGGGAGGGGAGGGAGATGGCGAGCACCGAGTCGAGATGAGTCGGGTGATGCTGGGTGCTGGGTGGGGGCTGGGGTGGGTGGGTCATGTGCGTAGTGCGGGGAGGAAGGGTTCATGAACCGGCCAATGATCTGGCTGGTGTGGGTGGAGTATCACTCTAACGGAATCATTCGCCTGCCAATCCCGACACTCATCCCATTACCCGGCTACCCGGCAATTACTTGATCTACATTAACGGAATCTATCTCAATCCTAATCCTCACTTCCCATCGGATAATTGCCATTAGAGTATCTCCCAGCTCACCGAACAAAGGACCTGCGTTGCTCTTTGTTGTCATGACATGGCAATCCTCTCTCTCGCGATCTCTTGGTGACATGATCAAGTAGATGATGGACCTATCTCTACTACAGCAGTTCCATCACTTGAGAGATCACTGTCTCTCTAGATCTCTTTGACACGGGGTGGGTGGCTGACCTTCAAGAGCCGAGGATCTGGAACGGTCATGTAGAGTGGCTCATGTCACGTGATCCACAGGCCTCATCGATGACGTCGCACCGTCCCTCCAGGGTGGAGGTCCCCATATCTCCCTCCACTCTCCACATCTCGATGCTCTGATTGTGGCACACATCACCATCACTCTCACTGCCATCACCGTGTATCAACTGATGGAATGCGGTGATGTCTAACCGGGGGTCGTGCACCCACTGACATGCTGACACCTGCCAAGGAGATCTCGACGCACAACTGCGATGCACTTCCGCTTCCCACCCCGACCCGGGAAGTCTGGCTGCCATGCCGTCGGTTGCCGCGCCCGGCTTCACCACCTCTTACAACGCTCAACCGAGCTGAATCTTGGCGTACCGGACACACGAGGTCACCGGCGGAAGTTGGGCGCGACGGAGCCCACCTGCAGCCGCTTATCACTGACAGGCGGAGACGGTGTCGTTTGAGGCGCGGATGAGCTCCTGCGCACAGACCTTAACGCAACACGCCCATCGGCAGCCTCGAAACGCACACTTTCACATCTCCCGGCAAAGTGGCGGAGTGGTTAACGCGATTGACTCGAACGTCCCCCTGCACCAGCACGGGCCGCGATCAATTTCCTTCGGGAGCGCCTGTTCGAATCAGGTCTTTGTCGAGATGTTCTCTTTTGGCCGTCTGGGCTGTAAACCGCACCAGGTGAGAGCAGCTGCGTCATGTGGGGGCCGCAGAAGAGCCGCCAGAGAGGCTGTGGTCCTTTGGCCCTCACACTCACTCACTCACTCATCGCCTGCCCTCCCTCCCGCATTGCTCTCCCGCCACCAGCACCTCGCCCTCCTCCCAAAAGCCCCACGCGCCTCCCCCGATATCAAAAGGGGTGCTTACGCGCCTGTTCTCCACCAGGGAGTTGAACCCTGCTCTTTCGCGGTCATGCTGTGCTCCTCGACGATCGACGTCGAGCAGATCTCCAGCAACTCTCGACTGAGAGGCGAATATACTAACCGATATACTAGTGAAGATGCTTGAAAAGGAGCTGCCGGATCCGTACACGTCTCGGGTGGCGGCTTCCCCCCGTCTGGAGTTTGTGGCGCGGTTTGATGCTGAATGGCGTGAGAAGCCGTGGGGCCAGTGGGTGGCGGTTGGCCCACGTTGCTCGAGGAGCCCGCTTTGGGAGTGGAGGCGGCAAATGGTCAACGGCGAGACTTGAGAAGATCAAAGTGGGCGAAATAGAGCCCACCAGCCGATGTAGCGTCGCTATGCCAGCCCTCGGTCCGCCGAAGGTGGCCCTTGCTCCCTAAGTGCTAGGTTGTAGCGCACAAGTAGCAAATGACCTTCAATGACGTGTTACAGATTATCAGTGGCCGTCAGCAACCGCCTCTCACAACGGGCCCCAGTGCTCTGCACCTGGTGGTCGCTACCATCCCCTCTTACGCGAACCCTGCGGGGCACGCCCCGAGAATCGCCTCCCCAGCGGCACGTCGCGTACCTCGCTCGCTGCCGGAGGCCTTGCACCAGCGCCGCGCCCCGTCTGCACCGCTGCGGTCGAGATACCGTCGGTTGAATCGTAGAACGGTCAGTACACAAGATTCTGATTCCGACCAGTTCTTGTAGCCTGGGTTCGACTCCCAGTTCGACCTGATGTGGTGGCAGCAGCCACCAATGCTTTTGGTTAGGGTTGTACGCAGTGAGCGGCAGGGTGGAGGACCATCACTACCCTTTTGACAGTCTCGCTGGAGGCGAGAACTGCGGGGCGACACTTGGAGACCCTCGGAGAGTGGCCGCGGGTTGGCGGACGGGCTAGCTGTCCGCAACGTCAGTGGTCCGCCTCGTGGTCCGCAACCGAGAGGCCACTGTGCATACTGCTCTCACATGCTCGTCGACAGCAGGGGCGCATCGCAGAACGCCTCGCCCGGGTACACCTCTTCGCCAACAACACCGGGTGCGGGTTATGCCTGGCGTTCCCCCGTATAGTGCCTCGAGCTCCTCGTAACGCGGCGCGAGCAAGGTGACGGCACGGGCTGCGAACGGGGTGACGCATCAGTGATTGTCCTACCGCCGCACGAGGGAGTTGGTGGGGAGCTGCGCGACGATTCTCTTGATATGGGGAAGGACATGCAGAGGGACATGCAGAGGGACAGTGGCTTGCTGGCCGCTGGCCAGGCTTCATCGATGCTGTTCACAACTCCCTAGAGTGCTGGTAATTGAGCGCTCTTGGGCGAGGTGCCCCGGGGACATTCTTCATGGTACTCACACGCCCATCAATATGCTGGCAGTGCGCAGTTGCTGCTCCGTCGGTGAGCATTGTCAATCTTGACGGTGTGAGAATCAGGCGTGGTTCACCCGACCGGCCCGAGTTGCTCCCGTCTCCGGCAACCCTTGGCGCCGGAACACCCGGAACCGGCACTCCACCGCCGCCCAGCAGACATCCCCATCTCCCCACCGTCCAGACCAGCAAGGGCAGTGCAGGTGCATACAGACATCTATGAGTGTATCGTTACAATCGTGGTGGTATGTGTACAGGCCAGAGCCAATGCAATCTATACGTGTGTTGTCTGTGGAGCAAGCCAGCTGGACGCGGCGGACAGAGTGACGCTAAGCAGCGGCGACAGTGGGACGCAGCGCGTACAGGCTCGAGAGGTGCTTGTCGAGGCTCCATCGCGCGCCGACGGGGGTGCGCACACCCTCGGCCTCCGTCTCGGGACACCGCCACTCGCGCACAGCCTCGAGGCGGTCAAAGTGCACGAGTCCGCGGACCGGTGCGCACGAGCAGGGACACCCGTCCTCGCCCTCGCCCGAGCACGGGGCGGGGGGCGGCGCGCCTGGCGCAGCCTGCCCCGGGCAGTGGTAACGGTCGATCTGGCGCGCGGTGTTGAAGATGAAGGGCTTGACTGTGCGGCGGCGGAACCACGACCCGCCGGCCGCGGAGCGGCACCACGCGTCGACCATGGGCGCGACGTCGATGCCCTCGAACTGCTCCTCGGAGGAGGGGGAGGGGCGGCGCGGCACGGCGCGGAGGGAGCCGTCGGGGCCCGCGACGAGGTGGGCGAAGCGCGCGTCGATGATACCCTTCATGCCGCGGCAGGTCTGGCGGAGGGCCAGGAGGGTGGAGAGGTCTGCCGACTCGAGGACCGCGTCGAGGATGTGCGGGTAGGCGTCGAGCTCGAGCGGGGTAGGCGGGGTGGGCCAGAGCCACGAGTAGAGCGAGAACATGGTGGAGTGGGGTTGGTGGGGAGCGTCGGACACGCCGAAAATAGGGGCAGGTGGTAGTGCGAGGCGCTAGGGCTTGGAAGAGGTGGACGTCGAAGCGAGAGTCAAACAGCGAGTACAGCCAAAGGGTGAGGGGTGAGAAGAGAAGAGATAAGAGAATGTATGTGCGGGTGCCGGCTAGATATCTCTTGATGCACGCACGCTGTGGTGTCGCCGCCGCCGCCGTGCAGCGCGGGCATGCGGGGTCAGGAAAAATCGACAGTGACTGGGTGGCGGTGGCGGTGGGGAGGGAGGAGTCGTACATGTTCAGGGTCTCTCCTCGCATATCACCGCGTCCTCTGCTCTTGTGCTCTGCTGATGTGGGCAGTGGAACCCCATGTTCCTCAGTCTCTCGGCGTGCCTCACACTCACCCCGCACTTCGGTCTCGGCCCGGGTGCACGGGGGTGCAATCCGAGGACGCTCCAAGGGTACACTTGGGTGTGGCGCCTGGAATGATCCTCGACGCCGGATGATTTGCAGAGGTGGAGCAGAGGTTGGTAGTGAGGGTGTGGGGGAGTATCCTGGAAGAATACTGTGCGTAACAACCCCGCAGCCCGAGTTTGTGGAATGCGGAGGGCGACTCGCTTCTGGCCATCGAGGACCCATGACCACTCATTTGAGATCAACGCCAGTTGGATACCTCGGAATGCTGGGCCCGGCATGGTCATTGGCAAGGGCCGTGCTCAGCCTGGCGTCCCCGAGTCAGACCTGCAGATCAGAGGGATCGGCGAGGTGATCGGTGCGCGCTCGCTGTGTATGTTGAAGCTCTGGCTCACCTCAGCATCTCATCTCAACCCGTTCCCCGAGCGGGAGGCGGCTGCCAGGCGGGCGCCGGCAGGTCTCCGGATGCACACCCACCCTGGCCCACCACGATGATCGCCAGAGCTTAAAGTGACGGGAGGCCCAGAAGTCTCCACAGGCTTCACAGGACAAAGGACGCTGGGCCGCGGGTAGCCCACATGTGCGGGGCAGTGCGGATCCACAGGCCTGGGTGCCTGCGGTGTACGGCAGCGGGTGCGAGAGGATTGGCGACACAAGTGTTCCTGTTGGACATCTGGGGGCGGAAGCAGTGAGGCACTTTGCACAAAGTTGGCACGAGGCAGAACTGCAGAGGCAGAGTTGGCTCTGGCTGACGAGAGGTGCCTTCATCCGGCACGGTCAATTTCGGGGTAACGGGCCGACAGAATTTTCGCCGTCCCTGCTCAACCTCTGCCTTCATCCACCTCCAACCAACCTCTTCCAGCGCTGCAAAGAGCCCCTGTCCACTCCCAAAAAGATCGTGTACCAGGAATCTAATCCTGCTGGTCCTCGCCGCGATTCGAACGCGGGGCCACTCCCATAAGAAACTGATGTCACCCTAAGAGAGTATGATAACCACTACACCACGAGGACACGATGTTTTTCGAGTTTGCTGGTGTCTCTGGGTCGGCGAAGGGTGCCTAACTCGCTTTCAGAGCAATGTATCGAGCTCTGCGGTACATGAGAGTGTGCAGCAGTGTCACCTGTAGCCTGTGGGCCCAGAAAGCGAGTTATAGTGGCGGTGTGACGGCGTGATGGGACTGAATGGTAGTCAGCTGTTCCTGATAGTGGCTCGAATTGTGCACTCCTCCTACTCGCCTACAGTGGCCGCCCGATGTCTGTGTCCTCCTGTGCCTGTACAGCTATGGCCACTTCATAGATCCTCAGTTGCATCTTGGGTGTCGTCAGCGGTGCGTACGGCGTGACTGAAGCTCGGCGTGACGGCGGCGATGTGACGTGCCTTCGGCGATCCGCATCCTCCCGCCCGTTCCTGTTTAGTCGTCACCGGCGGCATCATATCAACCACCGCAGCGGGAGTGGCGACAATTCACGGGGCAACGAAGTAAACCGCGTGGGCTCCGGTCATCACAGACAGGCGGTTGCGGAGCTCACGGGTGCGCGGATGGCAGCAGTGTCGCCTCGACACGTGAGACATGAATTGGTGATGTGGCGCCACAACTACCCAGCACCATCAAACTCGCCTGTCGCCCGGCATCCACATCTGTCCGTCTCCATCTGCATGCAGTGCAGATGGCTCCAGAGCCAAAAGGATGCCCCCACTCAGAATCGAACTGAGGGCTAGAGATTATGAGACTCACGTGTTACCATTACACCATAGGGGCAGAGGATGCTGACTGTGGCACGCCGCCTTGGCGAGCGCCCGCGCGGGCGAGCTGGGATTCGCGCAACGACACCGAGCATAAGCTGAGATCGACGCCATGCAGTTGGTGAAGGCGGCGCTGCAGGTGGGCTACCTCCAGTGACGCCCGGGGTGTCATATGGTATGTGGCAGAGGTCGGGGTCAATGTGATGGGAAGAGTCCCCCGGGTTGCGAGTAAGGAGCGAGGGGATGTGGGAGGCAATGTCCCACGCTCACCCCCACCCCACTCGCCTTGCGCCAGACACGCCCAGTCGCACTGTCACACCCTGCGAGCGCTTCGATGGGGCAACTGTGGGACCTCAAATACCCTCCTCGACTGCTCAGCTCTGCTGTCTCCGCAACCCTTCAGACATCACCCTCTGAATCATCAACCATCGATCACGCCCGGGCGCAATAGACAGCAACACTTCAACCCCGCACCGCCATGAGCCCCCTCCCCAGCACCGGGCTGGCCGGTGCTCTCGCCCGCACCTCCCTCCGCGAGTGCGACCCGAGTACCGCCGCTTCTCCCACCACCGATAGTGCCCCCCACAAGCCCAAGACCAGCACGGCTCCCCTTGACACCGAGGCCTTCCCCAAGATTCTCGAGGCGGTCCTCTCGTTCGCTCCGTACGAGTCGCTCCTGGCTCTGCGCGCAACCAGTCGCAGCGTGCGCGACCGTTGCGATGCCCTCATTGTCAAGCACATTGCCCTCGGCGTCCGCTCCGGTGACCCGACGAAGATGCCGATCGTCAAGGACCCCAACGACTTTGGCTACGCCGACCTCGACCACCCCGACGACGAGACCGTTGCGTTCTCGGTTTTCGGCAGCGCCTACCAACGTATTCCCCGCAAGGCGTGGCTCGCAGTCCCCGTGCGTGAGGCGGTCCGCGTGGTCGACCTCTGCTGTCCCCCCAGCGCTGCTTCCGCCTCTTTCGGTGGTGGTGGTAGCCACAGGGCCGCCGAACTCCTCGAGTGCGTTGAAATCACCCTCTACCGTCTGCCCCGCGTGACTCTCGTCCGGCAGTGGGAAACGAACGGCGTGTTCAACCTCTCCCAGGCCTGGGATAAGCCGCCGCCCTCGATCGTCTTCGGCTCGCTCCTTAACTCGACGTCGCTCGAGATCCCCAGCACGGGCGCCTCGAAGACGACCGCGCCGGTCCAGCTCCTCTCCCGGCGTCCTCCTCGCCACACAGCGCTGGGTCGTGGGTTCCTCCGTCTCCCAACCCCCAAGACGTCGGCACCCCTGGCAGATCTCGTCGCCTCTCCACTCAAGATCGAGATGGGGTTCGCGCACAAGCTGGGCCTAGGCAAGCTCAACGTCAACGGCAAGGAGGCCGGGGCTCCGGTTCTCAACAGCCTTGTCGATGCTCTCGACGCCTACCTCCGAGCCGGTGTCCCTCTCACGGTCGTGGGCCTCGACCTGTGGACGGGGTCGAACTCGCCTCGCACCCTTAAGGGCGGTCTCGAGCGCCTGTGTGCGAAGATTGTACAGATGCGTCAACAGGAGCTGGAGAAGGGGGCGGCAGGAGCCCTTCACAACCCGTTCTTC
The DNA here is from genome assembly GCA_023630115.1 of Cutaneotrichosporon sp. PK4640. NCBI lineage: Eukaryota > Fungi > Basidiomycota > Tremellomycetes > Trichosporonales > Trichosporonaceae > Cutaneotrichosporon > Cutaneotrichosporon sp. PK4640. The sequence continues at coordinate 7,634 of JAMALN010000181.1, forward strand.
CCACCGCCCAAGAACATCGACCTCGAAGCCCTCGTCAAGACCAAGGTTACCTTCATGACGCACCAGGAGTACCGTGCGTCGGTCGGAGAGGCGGTGTATGCCCTCGGAGAGTGGCAGCCTTTCCCGCGCCTCCCTGCGCTTGCCAAGTAGTGCCCCAATTGTGGATGAAGGCAGACACCATGTGACATGGATGAGACTGGTGCGGGTGGTCAGCGTGTCAGACTTGACACACAAGTCTGGGGCTGCGTAGCGGTGCTCACACACTTTGTGATTTGTGAAGAGGCGGAGTGCAAAGTCAACCGCGTCGCGCGACGTTTGATCCCGCCGCCCGCCATCATGTCAATAGCCGCCACCCAGGCACACATTCCTGGAACACCGCACGTCAAGCACAGTCAACCCACTCCCGACTTGCATTAAAAGGCTCGTGCATCTTCCCATTTCTCCATTGCCTCATGCCTCTCCAGCAGCCATGCCCTTCGATCTCAGCGCGTATCCCCATATCCTCGACTCCATCCTCCACCACGCCCCCTATCCCTCCCTCCTCGCGCTACGAGGAGCATCCCACACCCTACGGGACCGCGCCGACGCACACCTAGTCGCCCACGTTGCCGTCCTGATCGCCGATGGGCCACCAGCAGCTCTCAACAAGAATCCCGACGTGAGAGCCAGCGTCCCCTCGAAATCGTTTAGCGACGACCTGCGCTACAGCACGGAGAGTCACTTGGGAAACCGCTCTCTTGCCCACCTGCGTCTGGAGCGGCACATCGTCATCGAGGCCGTACGGGGTGGCGCACATTGCCGCATCCCGCGACACTACTGGATGGACGTTCCGACGCTGTCCGGTGCTGTTCGTGTGCTCGATATTGGCCCAGTCAACGACCGCAGGGCCGGCAAACTCACCGCTGTCGTGGACGGCATTACCACGGCGTATCTGAGCGACATCGTCGCTCGCCTGCCCCACGTTGCCCTCGTCCGTGCAAATGGCGGGCCCCCAAGCCGAGCTCTCGATGTTCCCTGCCGCACAATCCGTCTTTGGGACGGCTCGGACTCGAACGTGGGAATGTTTCTTCTCAAGATCCGAGACGATCTTCCCCCCACTCGCTACCAATCACCATACGATTTCAACTCGAAGCATCTCCTCGGCTGGAACGTCCTCCCTACCCACCCACGTTACGGCACACATCTCATTTGCATCTGCAGGCCGTTGCCCACTGTCACCTTCCGCACGGCTAGCCCCATCATCCGACGCACCCGCGAGCAGCTCTTCAAGTTTTCGATAGTTCCAGCCATCGCACACGCCATGTCGTCCGAGATCCCCACCATCCTGGTCGGCTTCGAACAGTGGGCTCCCGATCTCGGCGACACGCCCCAGCCCCAGCTCCTCAATGAGATCCTGCGCCTCATCGAAGCACACCCGTTGCGCCCCTCAGAGGAAGTCTGGGGCTTGCGTCACCTTATCGAGTTCCTCACTCCAGCGCAGTACAGGGAGATGATGGGCGACGACGCGGCTGAGCTCATGACGGTGTGGTGAAGTGCATACATGAAGAGAGCCGTGGTTGGCAACCGAGTTCCTTAGATAGGCCAGCCCATGCAGCCCAGACAGGGGCGACTTAATGCATCTCACTTAAGTACGCATCCAGGCTCTCAGATCTGCGATCTTCAGCCGACCGTGCCCGGACATCTGATGCTCTGCCCCGCGCTGGCCTCTCCTGCACGTGGATCTTGAATCACGGGGTGTTACATACAAAGTGCGCTAGTATGTCATCTCCAGATGGCTCCTCGTATACACGCCCATAAGCGGACGAGGACAGCAGTTGTACGCAGCCATTGCAGTAGGGAGAGCTCGCCATCAAGGCGGTCCCGACGCTCCTGCTTTCGGGCCTCACTGGTGCCCAGGGGTTGCAAGAGCTGGCTCAGCATGGGAGGCGGGCTGATTGCCTGCTGCGCTTATGCCCACAGGCGTGTGATCCTGGCATCAGCTCAGTCACAACTGACGACTCACGCGACCTCGTCCTCGTCGCCCAACCCCTGTGCGGCGCCAAGCACAAACACCTGCTGCGCCGCGCCCGCCACAGGCGTAGCGAGGGGGATGCTGTTCGCGACGTCGAGCACGCTAGAGAGCTCGTCGAGCGCAGCGGCGACAGTCGTCCGATCGCGCCGCGTCCGGCTGACGGCGCGCTCGAGCCCGCGGTCGGGGCTTCTCACATCGACGTCGGCGAGGCGCTCGCCCGCCCGCAGGCGGCGCATGGCCTCGCCCATCGCGTCGAGCACCCAGCTCCCGCCCGGCCCCTCGGCGAGGGCACGCAACACGTCGCGCACCTCCATCCCGAGGCGCGACGCCAACCCAAGCGTCTCGGCGAGCACGGCGGCGTGCGCGTGCCGTAGGAGCCGGCGCGCAATCTCCAGCCGCCGCGGCGCGTCCGCGTTGTGCCCCGGCCCGGCCATGTGCTCCGCTATGCGCCCCGGCGAGGGGTACGAATGTACGACCGTTGCGCTGGGGTCGGTGCCCGAGGCGTGCGGGTCGCGGTGCCATGACGCGGTGGAGGTGTAGGCCTGCCACGCGGCGCAGCGCATCGGCGTCGGGATGGGCGGGGAGAGGCTAGCCGCCAGCGTAAGGGATATGAGGAGTGCCGAGCGGGCGCGGGAGAGCGTCAGACCGGGCGGGGAGCCGTCCAGCTCGAGCATGCTCGGACCCTGGTGTTCGAGAGACCAGGAGCGCCCTTGGCCTGCCTTCATACCGTCATACGCGATTCTCGCTTCGACGCCGAGGGCGCGGACGTACGCGCATGCCTCGCTGCCGTCAGTAGGGCAAGGAGGCTGGTGAACAGGCCGCGCACTCACGCCGCTACCGCTGTCTGGACGGCGACCAAGCCCTCTTCGAGCAGCCGGTACTCTGCCGCCAGCCCGGCGCGCTCGCCGAGCCAGGTGATGCCGTTGTCGACTAGTGCTGCGCGCGCCTCTGCCCCGAGCCGCCCGGCGCACACAGCCCGACGCGCATGTGTATGTACGTGCTGTGGCGCGGGGTCCTTGTGCGCGAGGGGGATAACAAGGAGAGTGCTTGCTGGTAGGAGGGGGAGGAGGGCCGCGAGGGTGCGGTAGTCGCCATCACCGATGATTAGGGGGCGCGTGTCGTCGGACAACGCGGGGAGCGAGGTCGGGTCGAGGTCCGACGACCTCAGGATCAGGTGCGTGGCCTCGAGGCTGCGGATGTGCTGCATCGCGCTGCCGCGTCGGGTATCGTTGGTTCAAAAGGATGCAGTTGGAGTGGGCGAGGCGAGAGAGTGGTGTTTGTGGGTGCGGAAGTGTTGACTCGGGGCGGTGACTTGATTGGCTGACGTCATCAACCGCGGTCATCATCCCTTCCCCAGTCCCGTCTCCTCGTCCTCCCTTGACGCTTGCTGATACACCATATGCATTAGCAGACACCAACAGTTAGGTGCTATGGCTATGACAGACAACAGCGTACACTGGCGCTACTCTGACGCCGAGGTCCACAGCTGGATTCGCCCCGAGGTGTTCCCGCCAACCACACAGTCAACCCGCCCAGGGTGCGAGGCAGTTACCGCCGGCACGGCAGTCACTCCCTCGCTCCACAGTCCAACAATCTTCTCGCCCGTCCCAGAGAACACGTCGAGCGTGCGCTTCATGTTCCCCACCGTAAAGTGGGGCATGTACTCCGTGTTGAGGGACCAGTTGGCACGCAAGATTGTCAGCCATCGCCCCGTCTGGCAGTCATGCTTGATAGACGAGGATGGCCTGAAGTGCGTTGCAGGTAGCGGCTGGTCGAGCATGAACGACTGCGGGTTGAGCGTCCAGACTGATGTCAGCTACCTCCTCAAGTTTATCGGCCTACTCCTCAGCTTGTCGTCGTAGCTTGTCGTGAGAATCCGCCGACCTGTTGGGTCCCAGTAAGCCGCGGAGCAGCTCTTGCCGTGCTCGTACGAGGCGCGCAGCAATCCCTTGCCCTTGGAGCCCTGCATGTAGCTCTCGATTCTTTCGACCGGGATCGAGCTGGTCGGGAAGGTATCAAGCGCATCTTCGGGTCGGTCGGCGGGTGGGTCGAGCGCCTCGGTGGCTTTCGGTGTGATGCGGCTCAGGTGCCGCACATCCCAGATTCGCAGGTGCTTGTCATTGCCTGACGTACAGATGAGGTGCGGTTGAAGTGCTCCTGTCAGCCACCGTTTTCAGGACGACTCACGGTTCACGCTCACTCCGCCCAGCTTGGCCGCTCGCCCCTCCCCTTGCACCACCCACCGGCGGCGCTCGCCACGCTCACGGAAGTCGCAGTGCGAGATGCCGCCGTTCTTGTCAACGAGCCATGCCTCTTGTCCGCTCGGCGTGAGGTCAAAGTGCGTGATCAGCATGTCCTCATCGTCGAACGCGAACTGCTCGGTGGATGCACACGTCGCAAAGTCGAGCTTGCGCAGTGAGCAGTCGTACGAGGAGGAGTAGAGCTGGTGTCAGCAACAAGTAGGCGAGACAGCTCACGCTGGAACCGGCGACCGGGTCGACCTTCATACAAGAGATCGAGTTCTTGGCATGTGCTTGGACTCGCCACACACGCCCGGAGGTGTCATCGTCCTCATCCGCCTCAGCAAACGATGGCCCGAGCGCGTCCCAGATGCCCAGCTGGCCGTATTTGTCGCCGACGAGGACAAGGTTCTTGGTGGGTTCCGGGTGGACGACCATCGAGAATACACGTTCGCTCGTGACCTTGGTGTTGGCGCGGAGAGCGACGCCCTTGAAGGCATCCTTGAGGCGGGCGACTTCGGCGGGCAGCGCGTCGGCGTCGGCGTACGCGTCGCGCGCGCTGTCCTTCATGCCGGGGAAGATGCGCGCGGCCTTCTTCTTCGCGACCTCGGGCAGGAACGCATTGAGCTCCTTGACGCGCGCCTCATCGCGCAACCGCTCAGCCTTGGCTTCGTCATCCTCCTCCTCGGGTTTGACGGGCGGCGCGTCCACCTCGGGCATCTCCGCGATCGGCATCATCTGCCGTCTTGGCCGGCGGTCGCGCTCGCGCGCCTCCTCCACTGCCTTCTCCTCTGCCGCCTGCTTCAGCGCCGCCTCGTAGCCGTCCGCCTCCAAGCCCGCGATACGCCCGCTGCGTCGCCGTGGCTCGCGCTCGACCTTGGCTGGCGGTGCCTTGCGCTTCTTAGGGGCGGAGGGCTTGGGTGGTGGCGCCAAGTTGAGCTTGGCGTCGCCGCCCTGGTCGAGGCCGAGCGAGTCAAGGAGTGCCCGGTTCTCCGCGATTGTCTTCTGCCGCTCGAGCTCGCTGCTGGTTAGCGGGGGAGACGCACAGGGGACGAACTAGTCGCTTTCTTTGACCATAGTGTTGATTGTGGAAGGTGAGAAGTGGGAAGTGGATAGTGGAGGTGTGTAATGTTGAGATCGCGTCGTGCAATGTTGAAGACGCGTCCCACACAAAGTCGCGTCACCCAATGGCGCACGTGGCAGCGTGCCTACCAAAGGCTGTCAGTGTTTGGTTCCTCATGCCTATCTACCGGCATAGATTGCCGACAGGTGAACCGGTGGAGACCCCACCTCCACCTCTGGGTTGTGGGCATAAAAAGGCGGTGGTCGCCGACGTCAGCGACGCTACTTTACCACCTCGCCATGCCTCTCAGCAGATATGACCCCAGAAACGACTTCATCAACCCCAAGCCCATCCCAAAGCATGCACAGATAGACCTCAAAGACACAACCCTCGTCCTCTCAAACGACGCCCAGTGGCACACCGCCCAGGTCAACCAGTACCCCACTTGGTTCTCGTCCCGGGGCTACCAGGGCTTTGACGACTTCATCGAGCGGCGTCGCCCGTTCTTTGACCCCGACGCGCGGTGGAACTCGGCGGATGGGAAGCGCACACAGCTGACGTGGGCACTCGTACCGCGCAGCGATCCAGATATAGCCAACATCCTGTGTGGCTGTGAAACGTGAGTCCCAACTCTGTGTCACCAGCCGAAGCCCACGGCCGTCTCTCGCAGCTCGCACCGTTAGTGGCGGTACCTGACACAAGCTACCTCCGCCCTGGCATCTACCTTCCGCCAGGCGCGTCCGAGCCTGTGGACTGCACAAGCTACGGCATCGCATGCGTGTACACAAACGCTGCGCATCGCGGCTACGGCTATGCGCGTCACATGATGCGCCTGCTGCACTACATCCTCGCACCGCCTGACAAGCTTCCGCCCTTTCCAGCCGCATGGGGCACGGCGCCTGCAATCCCGCCAGGCTTGCAAATGCAAGACGCAGCGTTCAGCGTCCTCTACAGCGGTGTCGGGGAGGAGTTCTATGCCAAGTGCACCAAGGGCGAGCGCGACCCGGGGTGGATCCGCGAGCAGCTTGTTGTCCGCCAGTGGAACATCCAGCCGCCCATCGACGAGGCGGACCAGGAGGGTTGGACGTGGCTCCGCCGGGGCGACCTGCCGGCGTGGGAGAAGGAGGCGGCGCGGCGCATCCGCCGCGACCTGCCCAGTGAGGGAGACAAGAGCAAGACGCGCCTCGCCATCCTGCCGGACCCGTGAGTACAACGCGGGCGTAGGAACTGAACTCAGCGGCTGTTTTGAGGTGCATGCCGTGCGATACGAGGTGATCCCGGGCGCACGGCCTGAAGCGACGCACGGCTTGGTGCTGCCGGAGGTCAACGGCGAGCGCCCCTTCTTCACGTACAGTGTGAAACCGCCCGCTCGCAAGGAGCCGCCACCCGAGCTCAAGCTCAAATCGACAAACGCGACGGCATCCGCCCAGTCTGGGCGGAAGACGTATGGCTGGGAGAAGGAGTCCAAGGATGCCGATCCCAAGCCAGCCGAGCAGCCGTACGACGCGCACGACCGCGCCCGCCTCGTCATCATGCACACGACATCTGGCGTCCCGTGGAGCGCCGTGGTTGCCGCTGCGCACCGCGAGGGCGTCACGCGCATCGAAGCTTGGCAGGGATACGGGTGGGACGAGGAGGCTGGGGGGCCTGCCATGCTCCCGGAAGAGAACTTGGCCTGCCTCGCCGTGTATGGCTGGCGTGACGACGAGGTTGAGTGGGAGTTCGACGAGAAGTGAGTGTGGGGTCGCCCAAAAACTGACTGCAGGTATGCGTGGATGTGAGTGGGGGCAATAGCTGGCGTAGAGGCTATGGAACAGAGGTGCTTAGGTGTTCGCTCAGAGTCGGGCTGTGCCGGCAACCGAGTAAGGGATGTTGGGAGGGGACGCCTTGGACGTCAGCTCTAGCTGTTGACGACTAACCGCTGATCCGCGGGTGCTCGTCCCTGGGACCACACGACTATCGTTAGTCCCTAGGCTTACCGGCTGCTCACTTTAGGCAGGAGGCTCCTCCGCATCACTCTCCATGTTCCATGGTTTCCACAGCTTGAGGTCGCGCGTGTAGGGGCAGTCGGTCGGCGGTGGGGCACTTGGCCCATGGTCTCTGACGAGGGAACCGCATTTCGTGGGCACTTTCGGGAACTGTGGGGCGGGTACACTGCGGTAGTTGTTCCCGGGGCGGTAGGTGTCCAAGGGGCAAGATGGCATGCGCACCGCCTGGGCCTCGAACTCGCGTGCGGACTTGTACTGCGAGGGATTGGAATATTCCTCGAGGGCGTAGACCTCTTCGCCCACGGAGCGGCGGTAGTCCTCCTCAGTGACGACCTCGATCGAGGCAGGGGGGAGGTCTGAGTACCGGCGTTGTAAGATCCTCTGCACGGCTTCCGGTGTTGCGATACCTTCGCATTCGGAGCGGAGTACCTTGTCGAGGGCGCAAAGAACCATGGGCCATTTATGAGCATCCACGAGGGTCATCTTGACCTCGTGCATGAGGTTAATGTCCATGGCGAAACGCAGGCGCCTAAAAGCAGCGACCAGCCGCTTTCTCGTCACCTCGTCGTCTTGCGGCGCAGACAACCCGGTGGTTGTTGCTGGGTGGGTCAACCTCGTCGCCCGGTAGATGATGTGCTGGGTACCACGGGGCGCATAGGGAGGTGGGCAGTCGGGTTTGAACGGGAACCCCTCGACATTGAAGCCGAGCATTTGGTCACCATCCGACTCGAACCCAATGTGAAAGACGTGCACTCGGCCCTGGGCGGCGTACGGGAAGCAATACTCAGGATGCCGGAGTTTGCGGCCCAACATCTGGGGCAGGGTCGGCGACAGGAAGGTGATGGTCCGAGGCCGGTCGAAGGGGGTGAGGCAGAGATGCGGACCCCAACTGCGCACAAGCTCGAGACGGTTCCAGTGGCGGGCGAGATGGCGCAGAACCCAGTTCGAGCCGTCTGTGCACCAGTCATGGGGATTGCAATCGCAGCCGATCTCGACTCCGACTGGGAACGGGACGACGGGGAGCGGCGACCGCAGCGGGCTCACTGGAGGCGAGTTGATCTCTTGAAGCTGTTGAGCGTACGCGTCCAGCTGTCCATGGATGTCGAGGACGCGGACGGCGTCCGCAAACGTCCGCTGGGGATCGCACACCCACCCCTGCCGAGGGATGAGGCGGAGGCCCTCGGGCTGGACCGAGCGAAGGCGCCTGTCCCACGCTGGCCCGATGTGGTCCTCGTTGCCGTCGCGCACGAGGGCGACGTGCCGTACGAGAAGGGTGTCCGCGCGGTCATGGAGGGCGTGGGATGCGGCGCGCAGCGCGAGAAGCGAGTCGTACGGCGCGGCGGCGACGATGCGATCGAAGATGTGCGGGTACATGTCGTGTGCGAGGGCGAGCGGGTCGGCACCGGCGTCGCGCCCCGGTGGGCGGCGGGTTGTGGCCATGGTGGGAGGGCGTGAGGGTGAGTGTGGTGTCTGGGTATCAGTTTGCTGGAGAAAAAGAGGACAGTCGCGTCCATGGTCTGTGCACTAGGGCAGGGGTCCGAGAGATTGGGAACCGAGGCGCGATCTATTCCGATGTTGCGATGGGGAGTAGGAAGACGACTACCGAGCCGAATGTACCTTGTCAGTCTCGCAGTGGCAGTTGTGGTACCCCGCGTTCACGAGGTGAAGGGGTGTGGCAGGTTGTAATACAATCGCCATTAGTATATTAGCACTTGTAATCCGGAGATGTGGCGCGAGAGTGGGGCAGTCGGACCATGGGACTTGAGAGTGGGGCAGGTCCCAACTCACCTCCTGCCCCACTCGGGAGGTTAGAAAGCGGAGGCTATTTCCTAATGGCGGCCCTAAAACCTATTTGGTTCCTACACGCCGACCACAGCTTGGTCATGCTCGTTGTGCTTTGCATTCTGACTGTTGGCTACTGACTTCGCTGAAGCGCTGAGGAGGACGCTGATCGCCGAAGCGCTTAAACGCAGCTGCCCTGGACGCAGTTCTTGCCCACCTCGCACTGTCGTCAGCTTCCCTCTCTCACACAGCTCACCTTGTTGTCGCAGCTGCCGCAGTGCTGGTTGTCGTTCTGCATGTTGATACAGCCCGCGCTCTCGCAGAAGTCCTGCGGGCACGTCGGGCCACATGCGCCGTTGACACAGTTTTGGCCCACAGAGCACTGTCATCAGCTGCGGGCGAGACTACCGACGTACCTGCTTGCCGCACGTGCCACAGTTGTTGTTGTCGTTCTGGGCGTTGACACACCCGCCGCCGCACGACGTGAGGCCCTGGGGACAGGTCGTCGGCTCTGGCTCCGGTTCCGGCTCCTGGGGCTGGGGCTGGCACTTGCCGCCGGAGCACGTCCAGTCGTCGGGGCACTTGACGAGGCAGGAGCCACAGTGGTTCCTGTCGTTCTGGTGGTCGACGCAGGTGAACGGCAGCGGCGGGTTCGCGGCCCAGTTCTCGCAGCCCCTCCAGCCAGGGGGACACGCGTTCGGGTCGTTGTGCGGGCAGTACCCGTCCTCGCACCGGCCGAAGCCAGCGGGGCCGCACTGGGTGTAGCACGCGCCGCAGTGGTGCGAGTTGGTCTTCAGGTCCATGCAGCGCGTGTCGTCGCACAGGGTGTCGCCGGGGTTGCAGGTGCCGTTGATCGCCGGGTAGGCTTGGGTGCTGCCCGGGATGCTGCCCGGGCTCTGCCGGGCGAGGTTGAGGTTGCGGCTGCGGGTGTCTCCCGCACTGACGAGCGAGACGAGGGCGAGGGCGGCGAAGGGGAGGACGAGCATGTTGGTTGGGATTGTGGGTCGCTCTGATGCATCCCCGCACAGCTTATATGTCTCCATGACCCACAGTTTGTGAGAACGGACCTCGTTGCAATCGCCGTGCACCCCCGTAGCAAAGCAAGCACCTCCGCGTCCCTCGGGGAGAGGGTGCCGGCCTTCCGGGGGTTGCACGCGTCGAGCACTGCAGCCTGCCCGCCTTCACCGCCGAGGTTGACGGCATGGCGGTGCCGAGTTTCGCGGAGGCAGACGCTTGAGTTTGTCGCACGATGCAACCCGGTTTCTGCTGGCGTACCTGACGCGGGTGCATGGGCTCGCTCCTTGCGGCCAAATGGGCGGAACGAAGAACAACTGCCTCAAAAGCGTGATGCCGGCGAACGAAGCAAGCCGATAGGCGCCGCCGGTCAGCGGCGCTGCTGACTCGTAAAGGCGGCTCTCGGGTTGTGGAAGCGGTGGACGAGACACCTTGGCGGGCCATCATCGCCCCGTGGGGTTGACGGCATGCCACAGCGGCTTTGGCGGAAGCCAGAGCTCGTCGCGTGGCATATCCAAGCTCATAGGAACCCGGGGTCCGCAGGAGGCACGAGCATCAATCGCCGCGTACCAGCACCCCCGCTGAGGGAAGTCCAGCTCAGCCCCGAGCCCCGGAGGCCAGAGGACGGAAGCAAGACCGGCGCGACCAACCGCACCTGTTCGTACGGTGGACCTGCGACCATTCCCCTACAGCACACCTCAAGTAGCTGAGACCTCAGGTCCAGTTTCGTCAACGCGTTCAAACAGCACTGGTACAGCTACCCCCTAGCGCACACTCGGCGGCAACAGGTGAGCAGCAGCTCCCAGTATGTTCTCTCGCTCTTCGACGTTGATGCAATTGCATAGTCCGTGAGCCACGTAGCGTCTAATGCAGCTAGACACACGCGCCTGCGACGCAGTTCTTGCCGGCGTCGCACTCCCGTCAGCTTGCGCGGTGGGGGTACTCACCTGGGTCCCGCACGTGCCGCAGTTCTGGTTGTCGTTCTGCGCGTTGACGCAACCGGCGGCGCCGCAGAACGTAAGGCCCTCGCGGCAGAAGGTGCGCGGCTCGCAAGAGCCGTTGACGCACTGCTGGCCCGCCTCGGTGTCGCACTGCCATCAGCAGCGCCTCTCATAGGACTTACGGCAAACTGGCACCTTCCGCAGTTGCGGTTGTCGTTCTGGAAGTTGACGCACCCGTTCCCGAGGCCGAAGCGATCCTCGCACCACCGGAGCGGGTACTGGCACACGCCGGTGTACCACGGGGCATCGGGGCCCTCGTCGTTGGGGTCGACCACGCAGTCGCCATCCTTGCACCCATAGCCCGGGGGGCACGTGCCCTGGCAGCCTCCGCAGTTGTTTCGGTCCGTCTTGAGATCGACGCAGTGGGTCTCAACTTGGTTGTCGGACCCGCCCCAGCATCTCGTCAGCCCCTCAGCGCAGGTGATGTTGCCCGGGCACTGGCCGTCGATGCATCGCCCGTAGCCGCTAATGCAGCTGGCGGCACACGCCCCGCAGTTGTTGGCGTCGATCTTGAGGTTGGTACAGTATGAGCGCTCGGGGTAATTCTTGACCTCACACAGGGTGTGGCCCGGCATGCACCCGCCGTTGACGGGCTGGTAGGAGCGGTCGACCAGAGCGGCGCGCTCCAGGAGGTGGCCTGGCCAGGCGTTGACAAGGCCCACTGGTGCAAGGAGGTAGGCAAGGAGGGTAGTACGCATGATGGGATGCGGAGGGGCGCGGTATCGGCGTCGCGGCCGTTTATATGCATCCCTCCGGCGCGCTCGTTCACACACGAGGCCTCACATGACTACATATGCTAGTCCCCCACTCCCGTCCGCGTCCCGCGTTGCATAACGGACGCCGCAGTCGCCGGATAGCCGGAGGACAACACCGAGATGGAGAAAGTACGACGCGTACGACACGTGCCTGCACGCACTTGTCGACATCCGCGACTTCCCTGCCGAGTGTTGGCAGGTGGCCAGCCTTCCGCGGCTGCTTACGTCACAGCATCAGCGTTTGGAATCAGCCAGCACATCGATGTATGGTGCCGGATCAACATTGCATTGTTGATCTCTTAAGCAGGCCGCCACCTCTTAAGCATCGTAGCCACATCTTGCTTCGGATTACACTTGGCATTCTGCCTACAACCTCGACTTGACTATACATGGTCCATCTCCAGCTTTGCAGCTCTCACGAGCACTTGCCGTCCCAGCAGTTCTTGCCGGGCTCGCACTGACGTCAGCTTGATCGGCAGGACGGCACTCACCGCGTTGAAGCACTTGCCGCAGTGGCGGTTGTCGTTCTGCTTGTTGACGCACCCCACGCCACCGCAGTAGTCCTGCGGGCACGTCGTCTCGGGCGTGCATGTGCCGTCGACACAGTTCTGGCCCTCGTCGCACTGCTGTCAGCGCAGACCCGCACGCTCAGCTCACCATCTTGCGGCAACTTCCGCAGTTCATGTTGTCGTTCAGGGGGTTGGTGCAGGTGCCGTCGCACCAGTTGAAGCCCTTCTGGCACGACAGCCATGGCTCGGGTGCCAGCTCCGGTGCGTCGGGGTCGGGGACACACTCGCCGCCCTTGCACGAGTGCTGCGGGCGGCAGCGCGAGAAGCACATGCCGCAGTTTGCCGGGTCGTTCTGCAGGTCGGTACACGTGAACGGGAAGGCCCCAGTGGGGCCACCCTCGCACCCCTTCCAGCCGGGCTCGCAGGCGTTGGGGTCGTTGCTCGGGCAGTAGCCGTTGATGCACCGGCCGAAGCCGCCGCCGCACATCACGTTGCACGCGCCGCAGTTGCTTGGGTCGGTCTTGAGGTCGGCGCACCACCCCTCAAAGTTCTCGGCTGGGTTGGGCGGGTCGCACAGCGTGTCACCGGGACGGCAGCCACCATCCTGGGCCATGTAGCCGCGGCGGCCGAGAGAGGACGATGCGAGGCGCGCCGGCGTGGCGCTGGCGGCGGCGAGCGAGGCGAGGGCAAGTGCGGTAAACAGCATGGCGGGTTGATGACTTGACGACTTGGGGACTTGGAGGTGAGACATACTTCATCCCTTCCTGCTCGGTTATATCCCCAGCAGTTGGACCAACCATGTGAAGCTCTCCCATGAACATGATCAGATGATGGCCCGACTTGATCGTCAATCAGCTCACTCCAGCCCACACGTTACGAGATCACCCCCGTCGCGCCGTTCAGGTCTCCACTCGACAAGACGTTTGTTCCTATGAGGCCCGATTCTCATCTGATTCCCAAACCCGATCGGGGCTGGAGCTCGCTGACCATCACCGCTGAAACACTTCTTGTGCCTCCAGATGCTCCAGATGGCGAGTGGGGCCCTCCGGACAACCCGTATCTCGCTTCCCAGATCCAGAGGTACCCGACCTCCCGGGTGAGGCACTAACTCGCCTCATTACGTCGGGGTAAAAATGGGGTTGTCGGACCACGAGTAGAGTTTGGGCGTGCACTGGCTAACATTGGCTCGGGCAGCCATCGACGCGACTGCTGGGTGGTGCCGTTCCAGCTTTGTCTGCGGCAGGCTGGTAACTCCCGCCAAGGTTGGTGGACCGACGCGGCGTCGCGGCGCCGCCATCGGCGTAGTGAGGCGCGTGGTTGCTGCCGCGCCGTCTCGGGCCAGCCACGGTGCCTGCGCTACCTGCCCACCCGCCAACTGACGGTGTTGTGTCACCAGCCGTGCGCATGACCTCCCCGCTTACGGCTGTCGCCGCGACCAGCCACTCTCTAATCTCGGGTATCAAGGCTGGTTGTGAGGCCGCGCCTTTCAGCGCCCGGTGAGAAGCGTGCCTGTGTGCTCACCACGATTGTTTTGCCTGCTGGCAGATGGCATGCTGGATCTAGGTTGGCTTGGGCTTGTATCGCGGGAACCCAGGCACACATTGCAGATTACGGCACCCGCAATGTCCAGTGTTCCTAGACCTTGCGCGCTTGCTGTCTGTTTCGCGTATCAGCTACGTCGCATACTGTAGCACATGGGTCCATCTTGTTGGAGTGACGTCTCCCACCAGCCCGCACGGTGCGGCAGTGCGGGAGGGGCATGCTCATCCCCACCCTCACCCGCGTCTCGACCCTCGTTGTTAGCGAGGATGCTGTTCCCTTCGCCAACTGGACAAGGGTGGGAAAGACGGAGCATGGCCTCGTGACGCGAGCGTGCGACACCCGCGACGCGGGGAGCTGGATGGGCGTCCAGCGCGACATATAAGCTGACACGGAGACGGGCAGCTCCTCATCCCTCAAGTTCATCTATCCCCATCCCTCATCATGGTCGCCAAGACCCTCTTCCTCCTCACCGCCCTCGGTATGGCACACCCCAGGCCCAGCTAACGCCAGTGTCGGCCCACGCCGCTGTCTTGCCCCGGCAAGACTCGACCTCCCCAACTGGGTGTGCGCCTGGCCTCGAGAACTGCTTCAACTCGGGGTGCTCCGACCTCCAGACGGACGTCATGAACTGTGGCGCCTGCAACAACTGGTGCCCAGGATCGCAGAAGTGCGAGGCCGGCAAGTGCGTCGCCGACTCTGGCGCCGGGGGCGGCGACGAGGCCCCGCCGTCGGAGACTGGACCCGCCGACCCACCCGCATCTACCTGTGCGGCTGGGCTCACACAGTGCGTCAACTCGGGCTGTTCCGACCTTCAGAACGACGTCATGAACTGCGGCGAGTGCAACAACTGGTGCCCTGGCTCGCAGAAGTGCCAGGCCGGCAAGTGTGTCGCCGACCCCGAGGCTGGGGGTAACGAGCCCCCGGCGACTAGTCGCACCCAGGACCCCGCCCCGCCCCCGACCCCGACCGCCGACCCGCCCGCTCCCCAGCCAACGGACACCGACATCCAGCCTGGTACGCCGTGCGGCCCCGGTGGACAGCACGAATATTGCGTCAGAGTAATCGGTGGGGTCACGAGTGCCGTGTGTGCCGACTTTAAGACGGACCCGCTCAACTGCGGCGGCTGCGGAGGAAGAGTAAGTCCAACCGAGGACGCGAGCTGACAGGAGTGCGAGGACGGTCAGTCGTGCCAGAACGGCGTTTGCAGCCGGAACTGTCCCGCCGGCCAGGAGTACTGCGTCAACTTCGGCTGCGTCAACCTCCAGACCGACAGCAACAACTGCGGCGTGTGCAACAACGGGTGCCCGGGCTCCCAGAAGTGCAACGCGGGCAAGTGCGTGCCGGACACGGAGCCCCCTACCCCGACGGCCGACCCCGAGACGCCGACGCAGACCGGCGGTGGCGAGCCCACGCCTACCAGCGAGCCTCCCAAGCCCGAGGAGCCCAAGCCCAAGCCCGGCGACCAGTGCAACTACGGCACGCCCGGCTTCATGCTCTGCAAGCCGCACCACGGTGCCACCACCCTCGAGTGCTTCAACACGCTCAACGACAACCGGCACTGCGGCCGGTGCGAGAACTCGTGCCGCCCGGGCGAGAACTGCGTCAACGGCTCCTGCGCTCCGCCCGGCGGGTGCGGCGCGCAGACGTACTGCCCCGGCAGCGCCAACGGGCCGTGTGTCAACCTTCAGAACGACAACACCAACTGCGGCGCGTGCGGACGGTTCTGCAAGCCCGGGCAGAACTGCTGGGGCGGCAAGTGCAGCTAGGCGCATGGGAGAGGCTGGAACGGACAGTAAGATGTGCAAGTCAGGACGATAGATCGTGCATGTATACGCTGCACCTACGTACTACGCTGTGCAGGGAAGAGGCACAGTCCACTTACGGCGTCGGGTAGTACACGCTCGTCGGGTGGCGCAGAGGGTGAACACCGATGTGTGGGGCACCATCGTGTCCTCTCCTCGGCTGTCGACGGGGCGGCTCGCAGACAGGGGGAGCTTGGTGATGCCGGTCTCGCTGACGTGTGGGTGACACTTGCAGTGATTGACATGGTGCCTGTGGCGAGGCTTGCTGTGGCTTCTGGTGGCTTTCGGGCTGGAATGGTTGGTGTCGCCCGACATCCCCAAGCTGGGTTGGCGACCCCCGGCGATGAACTAGGCTTGCACAACGCTGGAACAGACCTCGTCTCGGAGAATGCTGATGCACATGTAAAGACAGCCGCGTCGCGCCTCTGACGTCAACACACATCCCACCCGTAAACCCACCTCACTTCCACTCGGGCGGGCGGGACCACTCCTCAGCCTGTCCCTGCTCAAAGGCGACGTGCTCCTCGACGAGCCTCGCGTTCCACCGCATCCACCCTGCCAGGGCACTCTGGAGCGCGTCGCGCGGGCTCTCGCCGTCAAACAACCTGCGCGCGATGTCGAAGTGCGGCCAGTCCTCAAAGTTGAGCAGCGCGACGCGCACGCCGCGGCGGAGGAGCGGCGCCACAAGCGACGTGAGCACGCTGCAGAGCGCGCATCCAGCTTGCAGGCGGGGGTGGGGGCCGGTGAGGCGGACCGCGGCGTGCCTCACCCTCTTCCCCTCCGCGTGCTGCCATGTCGCGATTCCCGGCACGTCGTCGCCGCTGTTCGAGATGGTCGCGATGAGCGTCGCGGGAGGCGAGTAGGTGCCATGTTCTGGGAGGAGGTTGTGGAACACGATCCGCTCGGCGTCGATGGGGACCGGGCACACGTGCATCCCCCAGCTCCTGAGGGTGCGGATGCGCAGACGCCCCAGCTCCTCCAAGAGCGGCGCCGTCTTGCCCCGCGCCGCGCCGCACCAGCACGCGGCGCTGCCCCACTTGTCCTTGTGCACGGCCGCGTTCCATGCCGGCGTGCCCGACAGCGCCTCGAGGCGGTCGAACATCTCGCCGTGCCACAGCCGCTCCTTGGTCCAGCGCACGTCCCCTGATGTGGGGGTGAACGCGAGGGCGACGTCGGCGGCGTTCTCCGCCGACACGCGGGCCGTGGCGGGCACGAGGGAGAGGGTGTGGACGTTGCTGGCGTGCGCGCGCCAGTCGCCCGGGAGGCGGTGCACGGCGCCGTCGAGGATGCAGCGCACGTCGTGGGTGTCGGGGCCGAGGCGGACCGCGAGGTGGGCGTAGAGCCGCGCGTCGGCGGCGTCGCGCGCCGCGCGGGAGGTCGCGCGCAGGCGGAGCAGCGCGGGGTGGGGAGCCGCGGCGAGGATGGCCTCCCAGAGGTGCGGGTAGGCGTCGGCGAAGCTCATGGTCGAGGGGGAGATGGGACATGACGATTTGGGGATCTCTGTTTATGCGAGGGAGGGGGGTGCGAGGGTGCACAGGTCGTCGAGCCAGGCCTGCGGGTCACCCGAGATGCGCGCACGGACGCCGCTCGGGCCGGCGTCCAGCACGCGATCGAATGAGAGTGTGCGGATGTGCGTGAGCTGGAGCGAATGGGTGAGCGGTGCAGAGCATAGGCCACGGTGCTTGGCGCACCGGGTTGCCACCCACGGGCATGCTGGACGTGGTACCATGCTCGCCTGCCAGCCAGCCAGCACTGTCCCGGCGGGCCCACGATTCCGCTCGCGCAGGCGCCCATGGTGCGACGCGGCTCCCAGTGATCTTTGTGATCGGGAGGGATGTGTTGCAGGCCTGGGCCCATCCGCGTCATCGCGCACACGCCCCGATCTTGAGAAGGGATGCGCGGGCCGCGGCTGGGCCCCAAGGTCGCGTGCTGGACTGAGTGGGGTGTGTGTTCCCCATGAGCGGTTTACGTTGCCCGATAGTTTGCGCCGTGGTGTGCGCGACTTGTGCGAAGTGAAGAGCGATGGGGCGGCGCTAGATTCCGACGACGTGCCACGCGTGCACGAGGAATGTGCAGAGTCTGTCGTCCAGATGTACACCAGGTTCCGGTTCTGCACGAGCGCCGAGTGTTGCTTCTGGGACGCATGGGGTGGTCGGCTGCACAAGCCCGGCCGGCAGGCCGATTCATGAGTACTAAGCAATATACAACTGAACTGCTCGCCACCGTCAACTTCACACCCCCAAGCTCTCCTCCGTCGTCGTCTGCCCTTTTGTCGACTCGCTCCGGCTTGGCGTACTCCCCGATAGCGTCGGGTCGCTCCACCGCTCGCTCCCGCTCGGCTCCTCGCTGCACACTACGCCTCGGTGATCTCGATCTGGCGCAGCGTGTCCGCCTCTATCGCGGCGCGGAGCACCTCGATAAGGTCGTCGCTGAGCGGCGAGTCGACGGTAAGCACACTCAGCGCGCGGCCACCGGCAGCGACACGGCTGATCTGCATGCCGTTAATGTTGATGCCCATCTCGCCGAGCTTGGCGCCGTACACGGCGACAATACCGGGACGGTCCTTGTAGATCATGACAAGGTGGTGGCGCTCGAAGGGGATCTCGAGCGTGAACCCGTTGATGCCGACGAGCTTCTCGGTCTGCTTGGGCCCCGTGCACGTGCCGCTGACGCTGATCTTGCTCCCGTCCGCGAGCGTGCCCGAGAGCGTGATGACGTTGCGGTACTCGTCCGTCTGGTCGTCGACGAGGAGGCGGACGTCGATGCCGCGGCTCTGCGCCAGCAGCGGCGCGTTGACGTACGACACCGACTCGCTCACAATGTTCGTGAACACGCCCTTGAGCGCCGCGAGCTTGAGGATGTCGACCGGGTACGCACTGAGCTCGCCGTGCACCTCGACGTCGAGGGCGGTGACGGGCGAGCGCGCGAGCGCCGAGAAGAACTGGCCGAGCTTCTCGACCAGCGGGATACCAGGGCGGACGTACGGGTCGATCGTGCCGCCTGCGACGTTGACGGCGTCCGGGACGATCTCGCCGCTGAGGGCGAGGCGCACGCTCTTGGCGACGCTGATGCCCGCCTTCTCCTGCGCCTCGTGCGTCGACGCACCGAGGTGCGGCGTCACCACAACGTTCGGGAGGGCGAGGAGGCGCGCGGCGGTCCCCGTGGGCGGCTCGGTGGAGAAGACGTCGAGGCCAGCGCCGGCAATCTCGCCGGCCTCGAGGGCGTCGTACAGCGCCGCCTCGTCGATGAGGCCGCCGCGCGCGACGTTGATGACACACGCGCTCTTCTTCATGCGCTTGAACTGCGGCCCCGAGATCATGCCGGTCGTCTCGGGGGTCTTGGGCATGTGGATCGTGATAAAGTCCGACTGGGCGAGCAGCTCGTCGAGGCTCAAGCTCTCGACGCCGAGCTGCTGGCTGCGCGCGGCGGTGATGTAGGGGTCGTACGCGATGACGCGCATGCCGAACGCCTGCATGCGCGTGGCGATGAGCGTGCCGATCCGCCCGAGCCCGATGATCCCGAGCGTCTTCTCAAACAGCTCGGTGCCCGAGTACGCCGAGCGCTTCCACGCGCCCTTGGCGAGCGAGGCGTGCGCGGCGGGGACGTGGCGCGCGAGGGAGAGGATGTGCCCGATCGTGAGCTCGGCCGCCGAGATGATGTTGGACGTGGGCGCGTTGACGACCATCACGCCCGCCTGGGTCGCCGCCTTGATGTCGACATTGTCCAGGCCCACGCCGGCACGCGCCACGACCTTGAGCTGCGGGGCGGCTGCGAGCGCCTCGGCGTCGATCTGCGTCGCGCTGCGGACTAAGACGGCGTGAGCGTCGGCCAGGGCGGCGAGGAGAGCCTTGCGGTCCGTCCCGTCGACGTTGCGGACGTCAAAGTCGGGCCCGAGGGCGTCGAGGGTGGCTGGAGAGAGCTCCTCGGCGATGACAACGACGGGTGCGGCGAGGGAGAGGTCCTTGATGATGGGCTTGACACCCATGGGGGTGGACGTGCCGTTCGTCTTTGGAGCCTTTGAGTTGAAGAGGGGGCTCCAGGTGGTCATTGTTGCGGCCTTGTGGATGGAGAGAAGAGAGAGAAGGGGTTGTGTACGTGGAATGAAGAACAAGGGGGGGGAGGACAGAGATAACCGCTGGCTCTAAGTGGCCCCATAGTGGGGGATGTGGGGGGACGCGGGGCCCTAAAGCGGCTGATGTTGCCATTGGCCGACTCTTTCATCCAACCCTAGCTCAGATCGAGTCTGTGCTTATCACTCCACGCTGAACCGCCGGCCGGTGATGCCGCGGTGCCGCGGAGATGCGGGGTCGGCGAATGATCGTGAGCGGCGACAGTCCACTCCATCGCACTGACAGTGAAGGGGCACTCGGTGAGCGCTCGGACTCACCCATGGCAGGGCATGCAGGGCCGAGGTCATGTGATGAGCATCCATCGCTGTTGCGCCTCCGATCTCCGACGCGGTATATGTAAACACATGGGCATCATGTAAGTACAGCCGACTCGGATCTACATGACACCGTGTGGGTACTTGGCGAGTCTACGTCGGAAGACGGGTGCCCGCCTTTGGTACCACGTCAAGAGGGTTGGACAAAGCTGTACTGAGCCTCGTCCCACCTCCTGCTCCTCCAGTGCGCCGTGCTGCGCTGCGCTGGCGCCCCTCCTAGACCTCGATCTGCGCGCAGTACTCCTCCAGCTCGTACCAGCGCCCCATCGTGCGACGGTAATGGCCCTCGGTGAGGAACTTGACTTGGCGGTCCACGATGCCTGGTATATCCTTCTCGGGAACGTGCTCGATTACCCTCAGGCGGGTGCGGAACCACTGCTTGGCCAGGGTGGGAAAGTACGTCACATCGTAGGGCGAGAGGGCCCAGCGCTCAAAGCCGACGAGCGTAAGGGCAACACCGTTGGCGACCTGGCGCGTGAGGATGTAATGGAGCGACGAGTACGGCTCCATGTTGATATCGTGGGGCGAGAGACGCATTGGGTCGTCGCCATCGACGTAGATGGGCGGAAGTCGAGGGTTGTCGCTCGACGGCGCGATGCGCACGATGATGTGGCCCACGTTCTGCGGAAAGTTGTGGTGCGCAAAGACGGGCGTCCATGTGAAGCCAATGTGCACGACGTGTTCGTTCGACGTCTCTGCATCCCCGTTGAGGAAGGCGTGGGTAGGGTTCTCCGTGACAGCCGGGACGAACGTGATTGTGCGCAGCGCCTTGATGTGCTGGCGGCACCGGTGCCCGCGCCACCGCCGGATGAGCTTGACACGCTTTAGTCGTGCGGCGAGATACTGGTTGAACGATGAGACGTCGACCGTGTCCTGGTTGCACCAGCACCGAGGGGTGCCGATAGGCGGCGGGCTGTCGACGAGATGCTCCAGCTGCTGGCGCAAGCGAATCGCTTCGGCGCGCTCGGTGTTGTATGCGCGCGCAGCCTGCTCGTCCTCCTTGGTCACGACGAGGTCGACGACTTGCACAGCGTCGGTGAGTGCGGGCACGTTGAGCCAGTCGGCGCGCGGGATGCGCCTGTGGCCTTCAGCCAGCTTTGCCATCACCGTCCGGGTGGGTTGGTATAGCGCGACGTGGGTAAGGAGGTGTTGGTCGACTAGGTCGCGCATCCCGCGCGAAGCGGCGCGGAGCGCGAGGAGTGATCCGTGGGGGGCATTGGATACGATGGCGTCGAGGATGTGGGCGTGAGTGGCCAGTGGAATGGGACACATCACGCCGCTGGGAAGGGTGGTGACGTCGCGAGTGGCGAGTGCCCCAGGATGTACTTCGGGGGAGTGATGATGTAGGGATGGATGTGATGGATTGTGATGGAGGGCAATGGTGTGGAAGCGATGTGAAGGACCCGTGTGTCGTTGTGCGTCGAGCCGCGGGTGTAAGAGAGGTGGCCGGTCCGAGACCGTCACGATGTCTCGCCGGATCGCCATGGCGCATTGTTGATCTGGATCCAGCCTTCCCAGACTCCCGCGATCCACAATCATGGAATGTCACCAACAGCCACGGCTAAGGCCATGACGTGTCAGAGGGCGGCGAGATGTATGTTTCGAGCGCATACATCTCGTCGCCAACCTCGGCGCGGTCCTCGTACAGCGAGAGGAGTCGGATGTGCTCGTTGATGGCCGGCACCTCCTTGGTCCGAGGACAATTGGGACGCTCGTGCCCGGTTTCGTAGTAAAAGAAGCGCCCGAACATGCAGGGGCGTCGGTGCTGTCGCCCCGGCACTGAGCGCCAGTGTGGAGACACCCCACCAGTTTGCGCAGGACGTGCCGACTGTCCCAGAAGGCGTAGATGTCGCCGCTGGTCGCCTTGCCTCACTTGGGCCACACCCCACTCGGCGGGGCGCAGTACGCTTCGAGAGCGTACACCTCCTCGCCAACCTCGGCGCGGTACTCCTCCTCGGAGATCATCCGCAGGTGCTCCCTGAGGATGTCCGGAGCCTCCTCCTCCTCGACATAATGCTCGACGACGAGCTCGGTCGTGACGACGCGCTCGATCTGCGCCCGCACGTCCCCGCACGCCCACGCGCGGAGGAAGGGCAGCTGCTCCCACCCGACGAGCGTGACGCGGTCGGCGAGGGCGAGCGCGCGCGCAAGGTCGAGGCAGAGGATGGTGGGGTCGACGGCGTTCTCCTCGCTCCCCTGGGCGCGGACCACGACGTCCGAGATGCCCCCGACGTCGCAGCGCAGCGCGCCCGGCGCGCAGTGGAAGACGGCGACGGGCGCCATGGAGGGCTGCGCGGATTCGTAGACGGGCTCGCCGGGGGGCAGGAAGGTCACGGTGCGCGGGGCGGCGAGCTTGACGCACCGGTGGTCCCGTGTCCACTGACGCACGAGCTGCACGCGGTGCAGGTTTGCGGCGCGCGGATCGCCTGTGGGCCCGCCGCACCAGCAGCGCTCCTTGCTTTCGTGGGTCTTCGGCGCGCCGGCGAGGCCGACGGTGCGGACCGCGTCCGCCAGCGTGGGGACGTCCCACCACCCCGCGCGCGGGATGCGGACGTGCGCGCCCCGCCAGACGGCGCGGAGGTCGTCCCCGAGAAAGGCGATGTGGGGTACGAGGAGGGCGTCGACGCGGTCACGGAGCGTGCGGGAAGCTGCGCGGAGGGCGAGGAGGGCGGGGTAGGGTGCGTGGGCGAGCATGGCGTCTAGGATGTGCGGGTGGGTGTCGAGGGGGATGGAGGCCATGGTGAGGGCGTGTGTTGTGGGAGAGCGAGAGGGAGAGAGAGGAAAGAGCAAGAGAGTGAGACGCGGGGTGCGTGCGCGCAGCGGAAAGGAGGCCGATATCCCCGATCCCCGAATGTGGCATCCACCCACTCTTGCTCCCTGCTCGCACTCGGCACCAAGTTCGATCTCGAGGGTCCTTTGGAGCTTGCGATAAGCTTACTCCTGCTCGCTGCCCGCGTCGTGCGTGGATGCTAGAGGGGTGCAGAGCAGGAAGTGCAAAGTAGATAGGGTTGGGTGAAATTGCCGAGTGATTGACAGAGGCTCGGCAACCACAGATATTTGTGTGCCGATTTGTGTCTTGTGTCTTGATCTTGCTCATTTGCTCAGTTGCCCTTGCTCACTTGCCCATCGACGCCACAACCTATTCCCCCACATTAGGCATATAGGCATTAGTGATATCTCTCTGCCACGCGCAAATCTGCTCGCCAGCCACATCCACGACCTGTAAATCTATTGCAATGCATCTGGCTGAGAGTCAAACCGGCAACCCACCGCGTTCTGAATCTACGCTCCAGCGTACCTCTAGCAGCACCATATGGTACCTCTCCACCTCCACGCTATACGGGGGCGGGTCAGCCGTGGGCGAGTAGGGAGGGAGCTCCTCAGGAGGAGCGGTTTCCCCGCGGAGGAAGCGGCGGACGGCGACCCCGCGCCAGTACAACCAGTTGCTGATGCGCTCTCGACTCGGAATGGCGTTGGCGGGCCACTTGTAGAGGATCGCCCTGATGAGGAGGGCTAGGGCAATGGGCCCGAGGAGGAGCACGCCCGCGATGAGGAACGCCTTGGCGAACCCGTCGCCTTCCGAGGTCCGCGGGACGTGCGGGCTGGGGAGGGCGAGGGCGGGAGTGGCGGCTAGGGCCAGGAGGAGGAAGCAGGTGGACATTGTTGGGTGCGTGTGTTGAGAGGTATGAGGTTAAGAGGTTGGGAGACTGGCGATGGAAAGAGAGAGTTTGGAGATAACAAGACTGCGCGGTTGCAGGTCTGCATTTATGCTGCGCCGTCGGGCGAGGAGCCGACGCTGGGTTGGAGGCCCCACTTTAGCCCAAGCCTCGTGAACATTTGTGCCGGGTCGCTGATGGAATGGGTTTGGATGGTAAGAGATGAAAACTTGCTTGCGTGCCACTCCGCCACTTTGTACTAGCCCAAGTTCAGAATCGGATGTCTTATCTGATAGAATCGTGTGGATGTACGCCACGCCGCCGCCGCGGCGCTATCAACCGTCAACACCCACCCCCACTTATGTCTTGCGTCAGTGAAGCACACCATTCACCACTCGTCTCTTTCCACATCTCTCCATCCCCCGCGCTTCCTCTCACCATGCCCCCACTCCCACCCCCCTCACCCGCGAACCCCTCCCCCGTGGACACCGACCCCCTCCCGACATTCTACGCATGGTACGCCCTCGGGTTTATCATCTTCTGCCTCCTCATGATCCAGGGGGGCAGGGCCTTGCTGAGGGAGCTCCAGCCCGAGGCGATACCCCTCACCCGCGACCAGCACTACGCCGACTACCTCTCAACGGCGCACGAGAGGCGCAAGCGCGCCAGGAGGCCGCGCAAGGAGCTGCCCCCCGACTGGAGGCGGGACCCGCAGATCCCCGTGATCCGCATCTTCAGGGCGCCTCCGGAGGTGTCCGCGACTTATGGCTGTCCCCAGGACGCGCGATATCTCTGCGTCCCCGCCAAGGTGCACGAGATGGACGACGACTTGGCCGAGTGGATCAAGGAGGAGATGTAGTATTTGGCACTATAACTGGGAGATGAATTGGGGCGAGTAAATATGTTAGTATTCATGGCTTGAACGAGGAGCGCTGCGGAGTCTCAAGCTCTCTCGCTTTTGTTTTCCCTCTTGCACTTTGCCACTTCCTCACCATCCAAACCCGCACCATCCCCAACGCCATGGCCCGCCTCGCCCTCTGTGCCCTCCTCGCTGTCCTGGGCCTCCTCACCCTCCCCACCGGCTCGGCACTCCTGCCTCTCCCCGCAATCATCGCCGTCCCCATCCTCCTCGCGGTCCCAGCCCACGCCCTCCCCGCGGACATCTCCCCCTCGGCCCTCCTGGCAAACATCTCCGAATCCGCCCACGCCCTCACTGCATCCGCGCACGCGACCAACGCCTCGGGAATCGAGTCCGCCCACGCCCTCACTCCATCCGCGCACGCGACCAACGCCTCGGGAATCGCCACGCCTCTACCCACCAACGTCTCGCATCCCGCGTCCACACACCCCGCGTCTGACCGCGACAAAGTCTTAGCACCCTTGGCCATCCTCTTCGTCATCTTCGTCTTCGCGTTCCTCTTTGACTGCTGCGGTTGCTGTGGGAGGGGTTGCTGCCCCGACCCGCCGGAGCGTCAAGAGAGGGAGGACCGTTACGCAATGGTATGACCGTGGCCCTATGTCTCAACAGTTCGTGGTCGCCGCGGCCGAGCGAATGCGTTGTCGCCAAACTCTCGAATCCTCCGTCCGCATGCCACAGCCACGACCACTTTCGGATGTACCCTGGATATCGCTGTACCTGTCTATGCAGAGTCATGCACATGTCGTCTATGAGGTATCTAGAGTTCAAGGGAGCGACCGTGGCCTACTTCTTGCCCGCGGCGTTCTTGTAGATGAACAGCCCCGTGAGTGCGAGCGAGTATCCTGATGTCAGCTCCGTGTACCACCGCTAGCTCACCAAACACCTGCACGAGGGTAACGGGGCTGCCGAAGAAGACGACGCTGGCAGTGATAAGGAGGATGTCCTTGAACACGCCGGCGAGAGTGAGCGTCAGGCCGCCCGCCGCGCTGATCAGGAAGACGGCGGCGACGTTCAGGCCAAACGCTGCGAGCGCGTTCGTCGACATGATGAACAGGCCGATGCGCGGGATCTCACGGAACGGCGCGAGGCCCTCGGTGAAGGGCAGGAAGCAGGCGTTGATGATGGAGCAGACGGGCGCGTAGTAGTGCAGCGACACGAGCGGGTCCATCTGGAAGTGGGTTAGCGCGCCGCGACCAAGACGCCCACCTTGAGTCCCTGCAGCAAGACCTGGATCATGACGAGACGCCTGGGAGGTCAGCTCGGTCCTTTGAAGCGTAGACAGTGACGCACGAAGACTCGAACTGGACGGTCAGCATGGGTCCTGGCGAGAAGGTGATCAGGTACTCACCACTACCGCACTGGTCTGGAACAAGAAGCCGAGCAGCTGGAAGTGGAGCTCGCCGTACGCCGCTGAGGTCAGCTGCGAGAAAAGGCGCACAGCACGAACACAATGCGCAGCCGACGGAGATGAGCTACTAGTCAGCGACGCCCCGTCCAGTTAGCGCAACTCACAACAACAATGGCGAGCAGCTTCGTGTTTAGGGCCTGGATCTTGAAGGCGGCTGAGATGAGGACGATAGCTACTGGCGTAAACGCCTTGAGCATCTGGATGAAGGAGACGCTGAGACTGTGATGTCAACGCGTGTCTACTGCAGACTGGCCGTGAAACACTCACGTCAAGTACGCCGAGTTGCTCAGGATGAGCGAACCCGAGAAGAGGATCCCGATGGGGATAATGCGCTTGATGTAGATCTCACGCTGGGCGGGCGTAAGCATGTGAAGGCTGCATATGGCCGCCAGACTCACCGTCATGGGCACCTTGTCCAGGCCGTCCATCAAGTTGGTGGTCGCGCGAAGGACGCGGGTGCCGAGGGCCTGCTGTTAGCTGCGAGAACACGCTACCGAGCTCACCGCACAGCCCAAGTGATATGAGGTGCTGAGGGTTAGCGTTAGGCCACAAGACCGCTGTCGACAGCGCCGGGCTGCTTGGTACGCCCTGACAGACGTACATGAAGATAGGCTGCGCATTAACAAGGGCATCCGTGACGGTGACTCACATAGGGGAAGTTGAGATGCTCCTCAGAGTACAGGTACTCTGAGGGTCAGCTTGTCCAACTTTGTGCCGGCGACGCACTGTTGTAGATGATGACGGTGGACGAGAGGGCGATCCAGATTGGGACTAGGCGTGAGCGCTGCACCACGGACGGACAGAGGTCCGCTGGAACTTACTGATAGTCGCGGCGCGCAGGTTGACCCTCCCAGAGGGCTTGGTGGAGATGTACTCGTCGTCCTTCTCCTTTCCGCTCAGAGGCTAGTTTGGGTCAACAACCCTGCACAGCATTCCGTGTCCGTGCGCGTCAGCTCACCATGTGCTTGCCGTTCTTCTCGCCCCACGACGGTGAGCCGCGCGGCGAGCTCTTGTTGAGCAGGTTGTGTATCGGGGAGTGCCGCTCGTCGATGGGGCTGCCGTGCGGCGAGTGGGTGGGGAGGAGGGGCGGGCTCGGGGAGGACATGATGATGTGCAACGAGGGTGGTGATGGGGAGGTGGAGTGTCCAGTCGCGAGCTTGCGATGGGGAGATGCAAAAGATGCCGATGCTTGGAAGAGATCGAAAGAGTGTGGAAGTAGTGTTATTGAATCGTGCTCGGTAGCTTGGTGACAATTCACTGTTGCCTGCCGACCGATCCGGACCGCGTTCGTGTTCCCTCCTCGCAGCACTTCGATGATGTCACGGGCGCTCGCACGGATCCGTTGCCGAGGTTGGGCGTTCTCGAGGGTGTGAAGAGGAGGGGAGGAGGTAAAGTCTGCGGCTGAAGATGGGTATAGATGAATAGACGAACGTGGATGAGGCGAGGAGGAGTGATATTAGTTTGAGCGGGAGCGGGAAAGGGCGGACGATTCGGGTGGAGGGGGTGGACGGCACAGGTGCGAGGATCTGGAACATGGCGATGCGATGACTGACACCGCGACCCGCCAACCCGCGACCAGGTACGGCGCGCGCGTCTCACATCTTGCATCACTCCAACCCCTCCTGCCTTGGATGCCTTGGATGTCTTGGCCTTGGGCTGCAGAGCTGCTGACGAGGTGCTCTGCCCGTGTTGTGAGGGGGGTGGCTGGAGATTAAGCTTGGTTGCAGTTGCTTCCCCTGTCCTCTCCCCTCCTCTGGTCCTGCAACACCGACGATCCCACACTTCAGGGTAAAACATCATCATCCCGGTTCATCCCCCCTTGTGTCCTCAGATCCTCAGATCCTCGGGATCATCCTCTGCATGATCTGCACGTGGATGCCATGCACAACCGCTTCCGGCGGAGTGTGACCGTGGGAGAGTATTGTGCGGGGCTTGGCGAGTTCGGAGTTGGTCCAGCTCCCGTTCCCTGAGGGTTGGCTTTTGCCTCACACAAAGCGCGCGTTCTCATCGGCCGACGCGAGTCCGCCACCCAACTAGTCTTCGGACATCTACTGTCGCTTCCTCCTGCAGCTCTCCCTTCCCTCGTTAACCTCGTCCCTCGTCCCACGCGCCATTTCAGTCCGCAACGTGCGTCGATTTCATCGCGCCACTTGCATTCACACATTCTCCATCGACCTTCCCCCCTTCCCCCAACCGACACCATGACGGCGTCGACAGATTTCTTCAATGTGTGTACCCCGCCCAGCCCCGAGCCATCACTCTGCTGACCTCACCCAGCCCGTTGCGGCATTTATTGCCCTCCGTGAGACCCTCGAGGCCGGCATCATCAGTAAGCGCCGCCGCACACCAAAAGTTGACACCCAGTCGCCGTCCTCCTCGGCTTCATCGAGCAGATCATCCCCGCGCACCCGACCGGCAGCACGCCCGGCGCGGGTGGCTCGCGCACCGAGCTCCTCCCCAGCGCGGCGGGCGACGAGGCCGAGGGCTCCTACTCGACCTTTAACGAGCGCCGGAACTCGAACCGCGCGCCCGCCGTCCCGCCCCAGCTCCTCTCGCCCAGCCTCAGCCCCACGCAGTCGAACCGCGCCCTCGACTCGGACATTGAGCTCTCGGACGACGAGGCCTTCGAGCGCTCTGGCCACCAGTTCGGCCCCTACAACCGCGAGCAGCTCGTACGCAACCTCAAGGCACAGGTATGGAGCGGCGCACTCCTCGGGCTTGCTGCGGCCGCTGTTGTCGGTGCTATTTTCCTCTATGTCGTGAGTCAGATGACCGGGTCACCTCCACCATCCCCACCATCCGCAGCAGCCGCAGTTGCATAGTACCGGATCTGGTGTACTGACACCCAGTTCTACACTTTCGCGCGCGACCTCTGGCAGGAGGCCGAGAACCTCTGGGAGGGCATCTGGTGCGGCATCGCTGCCGCCATCATCCTCGTCATGGGCCTCGCCTTCTTACGCCTTCCCCACGCCCGCATGAAGTGGCGCCTCAAGTTACTCCAGGCCGTCGAGGGCGCCGCGGGCGTTGACCAGAAGTCGGCGTCGTCCACCCGTCGCCGCCAGCGCAAGATGGGTGCCCGCGCGGCCCGCGGCTGGATCCTCTTCGGCCTTCCCTTCATCACCGTGCTTCGCGAGGGTCTTGAGGGTGTCGTCTTCCTCGGCGGCATCGGCCTGACCGGCTCGCCGCTCTCGATCTTCACCGGTGCGCTCGCTGGCTTCCTGATCGGCGGCGTCCTTGCCGTCACCCTCTTCACCCGCTCCGAGGCGATGACGCTCCAGCGCTTCACGACCTTCTCGACTGTCCTCCTCTTCCTCATGGGTGCCGGTCTGGCCAGCCGCTCGGCGTACTCGCTCGAGCGCCAGTACTTCATCAACGCTGTCGGGTCGGATGCCGCCGAGGCCGGTGATGGCCCGGGCTCCTTCCGTGTCGCCCACAACATCTGGAAGCTCTGGGGCGCCAACCCTGAGCCCGGACACTACGGCTACTCCGGGTTCTGGCAGCTCGCGCAGAGCCTTGTCGGCTGGAACAACATCGGCACCTACTGGACTGTGTGAGTTTAGCTGCGTTGTCCTTGGATGCAAGCTAACAGGCAGCGGCGCGTACGAGGTGTACTGGTTCATCATCATCGGCGTCCTCATCCGCATGAAGTACAAGGAGGGCAGGACCGAGCTGTGTGGCCGCCGCTCCAAGAGAGGATGGGAGCTCGAGCGTTCCCGCCGCCGCGCGCTCCGCGAGGAGGGTGAGGAGGAGGGCCTCCTCGCTCCCCACGCCGAGGGCTCTGGCTCGCGCAGGAGCGCTGACGAGTAGACGAGCTCGTCTGTATTGCATGTCCGCAGAACTTGGTTAGACTGTAATCCCCCTCATCCTCATACAGCTAGATCTTGCTAGACTGTTCATCGCCGCACATCCTCTTCATTCTCACAACTCAAGTAGAAGCATAAACCCAAGACTCTGTATCATTTGGACACACAGGAGGAACTCGTCGTCGTCGTGCAGCGTCGCAGATTGGAGTGACACATAATACATCATAATAACATAGCGGGGGCGGGTATCAGAACTGCTGTCAGCTCGGATAGAAGCACTCGAGCTGCGCTCTTGACTCACCCGAATCTGGTAGGTCCCATTGGCCTTTGTGAGGTAGCGCACCCATTTCGTGGAGTTGGCTGGGTATCAGCGCTAACAAGAATCGAAGACTCACCTCCTGACTTCTCGAAGACCTTAAGGTAGCGGACGAGAAGCCCCGACGCGGTGTACATGACGACTGCGATTAGCATTGCTCGAGCAAACGAGCGAGATGCTTACCCGAGAAGTCGACCTCGATTGGTGGCCGCGACCACGCCTGGCGGTGCGTGGTCATCGCAAGGTCAGCCTCGGCCGTGAGCGTGCACTCCTGCATCCCCTGTATCCTTGGGATCCTGCATGTCAGCTCGCTCGCTGCAGTCTCCAGCTGAACGTACTTCCACACAATGACGTTGTCGCCCGGCACGTATTTCGCCTTGCCGACGCCGACCTTGGCCTCGGCCTTGGTGGTGTTGAGCGGCGTGGGAATCCGGAGCACGACGTTGTTCGCGTTGAGCTTGTGGTCGAAGTTGGCCTTGAGGTGGATCGTGTACTCGACGCGGCTCTTCGTCGGCTCGGTAACGTGCGTCTGTAATTTAAAGGGCAGGTTGATGTTGGTGGTGGAGCGGTAGCGCATGAGCTCAAACTCGCCGTCGGGCGGGATGAAGCTGATCGAGCGGTCCGTGTCAAACTTGCCCAGCCGCACACACTGGTGGAACTGGCAGTCGTCGAGCTCCACCGCGTTGTCCATCTTGGACGCCGAGCTGTCGCCGTGCTTGGCCAACACGAGCTTGTCGTTGAGGCCGAACTTGCACTCGGGCATGCCGCTCAGGTAGGCGCGCATGAGGATCTGGCCGTCGACGTCGGAGCGCAGCACCGCGCCGTCCTTGCTCATGAGCATGTTGACCGTCTCGATGACGTCGACGAACGCCTCGTTCTTGCGGTACTTGACGTCGGA
Organism: Cutaneotrichosporon sp. PK4640; assembly: GCA_023630115.1. Lineage (NCBI taxonomy): Eukaryota > Fungi > Basidiomycota > Tremellomycetes > Trichosporonales > Trichosporonaceae > Cutaneotrichosporon > Cutaneotrichosporon sp. PK4640. Next base: position 38,785 of record JAMALN010000181.1, read on the forward strand.
GCGGCGCCACGACGTCGCGCCCGTCGCCTGGATCGTGATCTTGCTCGAGTCCTCGCGCTGCTGTCAGCTTCCACTCTGTGGATGTTTAGCTGTCAACGCACAACGGCCATCTCCGACTTGATGCCCTCGGTCGTGATGTACATCTTGAGCGTGTCGATCTCCGAGTTCTGCGGGTAACCAAAGTCGAGGATCTCGTCGAGCAGCTCGTAGATTAACACAAAGTTGTTCTTGACGCTCTCCTCGTCGAGCTTGCCAAAGTAGCTGCGCGAGATCGTGATGAAGCGGTACAGGAACTCGAACACGAGCGCCGCCGACGCGTTGCACCTGCGCCGTCAGCAATGACCCGGCGCCAGACCCACTTGGTCACGCCGACCACGAAGATGTTGTTCAGGCGCACATGGAAGAACGAGGTCGAGCCGAGGGTGATGATCGGCGAGCGGATGTCCGGGTTCGAGATGACCTGGATGCGGAACACGTCCGCTATCGAGCGTCTGCGGTCAGCGCATCCCCGAGGCTGGGTGGCAAACGCACTTTAGGTCGGCGCGGAAGAGGCGGGAGATGAGCACCTGCACGTCAGTGTGCGCCCCAGCGCGCGCTGGACTGGCTTACCTCGCCCTTCTGGTTGAAGATGAAGAATGCCTGCGAGTCAGCGCCTGCCGCGGCGGGTCGGAACACGCACCGAGATCATGATGCCCTTGTCCCGGTCCGGGACGTGCGCAGCAGACTAGAGATGGATGTCAGAGTCGACTCGGAATGAGAAGTGAGGAAGATGTTGATGGAGGATGGAGGGAGGCAAGCGACCAGGCGGGAGGCTGGAGAGATCGGCCCCCTGGCACCCGGCGGCTGGGTGGTGACGCTGCCAGGTCGACCGATCCGAGCGCGTCGCAGGTCCCCCCCAACCTCACGTCATTTTTTTGTGATACGGGCTCCTCAGATCGGACTCTTGGTGTTCTGATTTCGGCGTCGAGTCAAAGAAAGTGCACGCTCACCATCACACTCGACTCGCTCACCCACAGACAACGTTATAAACGTTGACGACGGCCTTCCAGGTGGTGTATGATACGCCACCTCTTTCTCACCACCACAAAACAGCTCTCCAACAGAGCAACCCACCTCTCCCTACAACCTTCCTCGGCCCATCCCCGCCGTCAAGCATTCGCATTTGGCACCAAGTTGCCACTGAACTCGCGCAACTTCCACTACACACCAACAATGTCGGCCCCGGAGGCGACTAAGCCTCAGCCCGAGGCTACCCCCGCCGCCTCGAGCGGCGCCAGCACCCCCACCGAGGGCTCCGCCCCCTCGAAGAAGGGCGGTGAGTGCTTTGAGGGAAGGCCGAGGCCATGCTGACTGTTCAGCCAAGAAGGCTGCCAAGCTCGCGGAGAAGGCCGCTAAGCAGGCCGCCAAGGCGTCCACTGCCTCTGCCCAGCCCGCCGCTCCCAAGAAGGAGAAGAAGGAGAAGGAGAAGAAGGTCGAGGAGCCCGCCGAGGAGTGGGTCAACCCCACTCCTGAGGGCGAGAAGAAGGGTGAGTTACATTCCGCTTTGCTGCGCACACTAATGCTCCAGACGTCTCGGGCGACCTCTGGGCCGGCGGCTACGACCCCGTCAAGGTCGAGGCTGCTCACTACGCCTGGTGGGACAAGCAGGGCTTCTTCAACCCCCAGTACCAGGAGGACGGCTCGCCCCTCCCCAAGGGCACCTTCTCCATCACCTTCCCTCCCCCCAACGTCACCGGCAACCTGCACATCGGCCACGCTCTCACCGTCGCCATTCAGGACGCCATGGTCCGCTGGTGCGTGCGGCTCGCTTTGACTGTGCTGACTTGGCAGGAAGCGCATGCAGGGGTACACGACCATCTGGGTCCCCGGTTACGACCACGCCGGTATCGCTACCCAGGCTGTTGTCGAGAACCGCTTGTTGAAGACTGAGGGTCACTCCCGTCACTACTACGGCCGCGAGAAGTTCCTCGAGAAGGTCTGGGACTGGAAGGACCAGTGAGTCGATGCCGCACAACTCGGGGCCCGGGAACGCTGCTGACGATCCAGGTACCAGGCCAACATCACCAACCAGATGCGCCGCCTCGGTGGCTCGTTCGCCTGGGACCGCGTTGCCTTCACCATGTCGCCTGTGAGTTCAGCTTTCCTTCATTTGACGGACAAGCTGACAGCAGGAACTCTCGGAGGCCGTTAAGGAGGGCTTCGTCACCATGTACGAGAAGGGCCTCATTTACCGCGCCAACCGTCTCGTCAACTGGTGCTGCTACCTCAACACCTCGCTCTCCAACTTAGAGGTCAACCAGAAGGAGCTCACCGGCCGCACCCTCATGAACGTCAAGGGCTACGATGCCAAGGAGCGCTTCGAGTTCGGTGTCATCACTTCCTTCAAGTACCCCATCGAGAACTCTGACGAGTTCATCATCGTCGCGACCACCCGTCCCGAGACCATGCTGGGTGATACCGCTGTTGCCGTCCACCCCGAGGACCCCCGGTACAAGCACCTCCACGGCAAGTTTGTCGTCCACCCCTTCAACGGCCGCCGCATCCCCATCGTCACCGACGCCATCACCGTCGACATGGAGTTCGGTACCGGTGCTGTCAAGATCACCCCTGCCCACGACCCCAACGACTTCGAGTGTGCCCAGCGCAACGACCTCGAGTACATCAGCCTGATGAACGACGACGGCACCTACAACGAGAACGCTGCCCCCTATGCCGGCATGAAGCGCTTCCACGTCAGGAATGCCATCATCAAGGACCTCAAGGAGAAGGGTCTCTACGTTGGCCAGGAGGACAACGCCATGGCCATCCCCATCTGCTCCCGCTCGGGCGACGTTGTCGAGTCCATCATGAAGCCCCAGTGGTGGGTCAGCTGCAAGCCGATGGCCGACGACGTCCTCAAGCGCACTGCCGCCGGCGAGCTCGAGATCAAGCCCAAGGCCATGCAGGGCGACTGGACCCGCTGGATGGAGAACATGCAGGACTGGTGCATCTCGCGCCAGCTCTGGTGGGGCCACAGGTGCCCGGCCTACCTCATGTCTTACGAGGGCGAGAGCCCGGACAGCGCCGAGGCGGCCAACTGGATTGTCGCCCGCTCGCTCGAGGACGCCACCAAGGAGGCCGACAAGCGCGCCAACGGCCGCAAGTACACCCTCGAGCAGGACGACGACGTCCTCGACACCTGGTTCTCGTCGGGTCTCTGGCCCTTCTCCACGATGGGCTGGCCCCACAAGGTGAGATATGTCGACCGGCTACGCTGACTTGCATAGACCAAGGACCTCGAGAACTTCTACCCCAACACCATCATGGAGACTGGCTGGGACATCATCTTCTTCTGGGTTGCCCGCATGGCCTTCTTCGGCACCGTCCTCACCAACCAGATGCCCTTCAAGGAGGTCTACCTGCACCCGATGGTCCGCGACGCCTGGGGCCGTAAGATGTCCAAGTCGACCGGCAACGTCATCGACCCTCTTGACGTTATCACTGGCCAGAACCTCCAGAAGCTTCACAACGACCTCCGCACCGGCAACCTCCCCGAGTCCGAGATCCAGAAGGCTGAGCAGGGCCAGAAGAAGCTCTTCCCCAAGGGCATTCCTCAGTGCGGCACGGACGCGCTTCGCTTCACCCTCTGCAACTACGCCCAGGGTGGCCGCGACATCAACCTCGAGATCGGCCGTGTCGAGGGCTACCGCAAGTTCTGCAACAAGCTCTGGAACGCCACCAAGTTCGCTCTCTTCCGTCTCGGCCTCGTCGACCTCGAGGGCAAGCGTCTGCCGAGCTCGTTCGCCCCCAACCCCTCGGCCAAGCCCACCGGTCAGGAGAGCATCGCCGAGCAGTGGCTGCTGCACCGCCTCAACAAGGCCGCCGCGGGCGTCAACTCGTGCATGGAGGACCGCGACTTTGCCGAGGCTACCAACTTCGCGTACCGCTTCTTCTTAAACGACCTGTGCGACGTCTTCATCGAGGCGACCAAGCCCACGTTCGAGTCGACCGAGGACACGCCCGAGAAGCTCTCGGTCCAGAACACGCTCTACACTGCTCTCGAGGGCGGTCTCAAGCTCCTCCACCCCTTCATGCCCTTCGTCACCGAGGACCTGTGGCAGCGTCTCCCCCGCCGCGCTGGCGACAAGACTGCTTCGATCATGGTCTCTGCCTTCCCCGAGGAGATCCCCGAGTACAACTTCCCCGAGGCCGAGACCCAGTTCAACCTCGTCAACGACGTCATCAAGTCCGCGCGTACCATCGTCGGTCTGTACAACCTGCCCACGAACGGCAAGACGCTCGAGGACAAGATCACCGTCGTCGTCCAGGCCAAGAACCCCGAGCTCAAGGCCATGCTCGAGACGCAGGCGCCCATCATCGTCGCCCTCACCAAGGGTGCTGGCCAGGCCACCTTTGTCGCCGAGGACAGCGAGGTCCCCCGCGGCTGCGGCACCGAGACCGTCACCGCCGAGGTCAACGTCCACGTCCCTGTCGAGGGCAAGGTCGACGCCAACGCCGAGATCGCCAAGCTCGAGAAGAAGCAGGCGCTCGCCGAGGGCAACCGTGACAAGCTCGTCAAGGTCACGCAGCAGGCCAACTACGAGACCAAGATCAGAGAGGAGGTCCGTGCCGAGAACGTTGAGAAGCTGCAGAAGTTTGAGGCCGAGATCGAGACGATCCGTCTGGGTATCGAGCGCTTCAAGGTTCTGCTGTAGTTGTCGGTAATACGAGTGTGTTAGAGATGCATATCTGGCTCTGGTTGTGTGGGCAGGCGCAGTCAAGCATCAGAGTCTTGAGACTGCGCAGGACAATGGGGTGGCGGGCGCGGGTGGGGGCGCAGGTGGGGCGCAAGAAGTTTACGCACGCGGGCGCACAGACGGGGCGTTTGTTGATGATCGCCGCCCATCAGCACAATTTCGTCATCGGTTTGCAGCATGCCGTCAGCCACGAGAGGCAACGCGTCTAGAGGCACCGTGGCATTTTGGCCAGTGGCACTTAGTGAAAATGGTGGCGAAACTCGGCTCGCCCCGCCGCCGTCCGTCAGTCGGCGCCACCGCCTTGCTCGCCCCCCGAACGATAGACAGATTGCTATGCATGATGTTGCCCTAGAGTACTTTGACATTTGAGCGTTTTCTTCTTCTCTCTTTTTGCAGTAATGTTTGTGGTAGTGATGAGAGGGGCGAGTGTCCGTGATCGCCGATGCTGGATGCTCGGGGCGTGGTCTCGTGGAGTGTGGGGTGGGGTTGGGTGGTGATGGATGCTATGCACAGTGATGGATTGGAGATGGATGATGGCCGGCCGATGCGAATGCGTTTGTATGAATGAGGATGCGTCGTGACATGCTGGACTCGGGCGGGGTCGGGGTGGATCGGAGGGGTGGGAACCGGGTGGTGATCGGATGGTTTGTTACAAGTGTCCTTGTTGGTTGGTCTTGGGTCGGCGACTAGGTGGCTCATGACGAGGGGTTCCACCACTGCGGCGACGCGGAGGTGTACTGCCCCGCCTGGGCGTACTGGCTGTGGAAGGCGGGGGGCAGGAAGCTGGCGCCGAGGCCACCGGCCGAGCCGGTGCTGCCGGTGCTGTTGGTGCGCGCCATCTGGTGGAGCGGGCCGCCGGAGCGGGGCGGGTACGGCGCGGGGCGCGTGTTGTGGGAGAAGGCGCCGAGCGGGCTGTGGTACATCGAGCTGGCCGAGGCTGGGGCCGACGACATGGGCGGCGACTGGACGGGCGTGGTCGGGTACGAGGTCGCGTAGCCGAGGGCCGACACGGGCTTGGCGTAGGGCGAGGTGGCGCCGATGCGGCGGATGTTCATGCTGCGCTGGGTGATCGGGGCGCGGCGGGTGCGGGTGCGGCCGACCTCGACCATGGCGAGGAGGTGGGGGTGCTGGCTCTCCACGTGCTTGACCATCTTATTCTGCTGGCCGTACGCCTTCTGGCAGTCGTGGGAGGGGCACTTGTGGGGCTTCTCCCCCTTGTGCGACCGAATGTGGCGCTGCAGGTCCGCGTTGGAGCGGAACGTGCGCGTGTGGCGCTCGCAGGACTCGAACGGGCACAGGTGCGACTTCTTCGGGATGAAGGTGCCGTTGGCGACGGCCGAGTTCTTGCGTCCGCCACCGCCGAGCGAGGCGCGGATCGGGATAATGGGCGAGCCGCCGCCGGGGGTGACCACGACCGAGGTGAGGCCGCTGGCGAGGCCGTCCGAGGAGCGCGACGAGCAGCGCGAGTGGGATCGGGGGCCGGGGGTGCTCGCGGTGGGGTGGGTCAGGCCGGGGGTCGGCGACAGCTCGAACGAGGGGCTGGGGTAGCCGCCGGTGCGCGGCGAGCCCGAGGGGGTGAGCGAGGTCGTGTCGAGCTGGAGCGCGTTGGCGTTGGCGTTGCCGTGGGCGTTGGCGTTATCCGCGACGCGCTGGAGGTTGGCCGCGAGCGCGTTGCCGTTGAGCGCTGGGGCGGCGGGCATCGGCGCCATGGTGACAGTCGACGGGGCTGGGGCGTTGTAGTTGGGGAGGCCCGTGTCGAAGACCTGGGCCGGGGGGAGGGCGGGCGACTCCATGAGGTTGTCGGCNGGGGGGGGGGGTTTTTTGTGGGGGCGCCCGGTGCCAACCCCGGGGGCGGGGGGGTGGGCGGGCGACTCCATGAGGTTGTCGGCGTAGTAGCCCTGGCCGGAGGCAGTGGTCACGTCGAACGGGAAGTCGCCTGCGTAGCCAAACTTTGAGCTCGGCCCGGGCGCACTCATGAGAGTATTCCACCCGCCGTCGACGAGGCTGGTGGTGTCGTTGTACATGGAGGGAAGTGCCATTGTATGGTTGTGTGTGGGGTGGGAGTAGTTGAGTACTTGGGGGAGGGGGGGTCTCTCGGGAGAGGAGGGAGGTGGGTGTGGTGGTAGTGTCCGGGTGGTGGGTGTCGGTCGCGAGGTTAATGAATGGCTGCACCGGGTGTGGTGATGGCCTTGCTCGCTACTTGATGCTTGGTGTGATACGGCTTCCCCTGGTCGCTCCGAGTCGTGGCAAGGTCGTGGACGGGGTCGTGGTGGTGGGCTGCGGTGGTGGCCGTGGCAGAAGCGTGGTTGGCGGGCTTGTCGGGCCCAAATTTTGGGTGGTGGATGCGAGGACTGATGAGTGTGAGGGTGCAGGGGAGGTGCACGAGAAGGAGTAGGAAGAAGATGAGAGGGGGAGGGGGTAGGCTTTGCCCTTGGGTGGGGAGCAGCAGTGCTCTTGTGCCCTCTGAGCTTTTGTGGGAAGAGGAATGGAGGATGAAAGAAGAGGTAGGTGGTGTTTCGAAAGATGATGAGGAGAGCAGTTGGCACCACGGATTGACTTTTCCACCGTGGGCGTGGGCGTGGGCGGGGAGAGCTGGGCGGGCTGGGCGGCTGGGCGGCTGGGCGGGCTGTGTGGGCTGCCAAATTCACCTCTCACCTCCCTCTGCCCTGGTACCCACCGGATATTGCGGGGTCCCCGGATATAATCCTCCAGAACCATCCTTTTGACTTTGCTTTGCCTCTCCTCCCCGCTCTGCAATTCACACCCCCAACTGCTGCCAAACATGCATTCAATGCGCTGCGACGCCATGGCTTCTCCCTCCTCCTTGCTCCTTGCTCCTTGATCCTTGATCCTTGGCAATTGGCACGCGTGCACACGGTACGCCTCAGTTATCACGCTGCTGCCGACTCAAGCCAGCCGCCCGATACGCGTTCAAGCCATGCTCACACACACACCAACACGCCGCCACGCCAGACGTGTTGGGCCCGCGCTCCTCCTCCCCTCCCCCTCCCCTCCCTCCCCTCCCTCCTCTCCCTTCCTTCACCTCGCCTCGCTAGAACCTTGCCCCTCCTACTTCCCCTCGCGGTTCCTGGGAAGGGGGTAGGGGGTGCTTCTAGCCTCGGTCTGGCCGCGCATGCTCCGTTTCGCGCTATCAACTGATGACCTGAGGAGGGGGAAACATCCTGGCGACACGCACACGCGCCGCCGCCGCCATCAGTCGGCTTCTCTCCCACAGCCCACACGCACACGAGCACACAGCACACCGGCGTCTGAGGATGCGCCGAGGATGCATGCATGCATGTCGACATGGTCGCACCATCCATTCCTGCAGGGCAGAGCGCGCACTCGGATGCGTTGTGACCCGCTTCGAGTGGAGAACGCTCGGGCGCGGCTTGGACCAGGCGCGTCGGGCAGCGCCGGCGGCTCTTGGCTCTGCTCGGGCCGCGGGGTTGACGACGCTGCCGAGCCCGGCGAAGACCCGCTCTTCTCCGCAGCACACGCCCTGCCGCTCACCGACACATGTCCCGCTGCCCTGCTGACGGTACCCGAGAGCAGGCTGCGGCCCGCTGCTCACCACACCATGCACCCAAGGCCGCACCCAAGGCCACGCCCAAGGCCGCGCTGTGCCTCTGCTGGAATGTGCCGACCCACCGCGACGCCACAGTGTATTCTTCGCCCTCGATGGCGCGGGCGTGCCTCAGCCGTCCGCGACTCGCCCCAGGGACAACCCATTCCCACAGTTGCGTCCTGTTCGGAACCCCTGCGATCTGTCACTCTGCCGCTCGCAACTGGCTGGCTGCGCCAAGCCCGTGCGCACACAGATCCAGTTCTTGGAGATAAGGACGGCGCTGACAGGCTCTCCGCCGGCCGAACCCCCCTGCCTCCCTCCGTCCCCTCGACAGCCCCTGCTTTCTGCCATTCAGTCCCCGCTCCGACGCACTCTGGGGATCTGCACATCTCCCGCATGCCAGAAGACAAGCCACCGAAGCAGCAGGGCCCCGTGGTGCCTAGCCTTTGATTGTGGGCATCCTATTCTAAGCGCACAGGCGCGCGCTCGGGCGCCGCCCACGGCTTCGGTTTTGGGGTCCCTCCTTCGGCAGCCCTCACCCTCGTCTGTGAGCGTTGTCGGCTCCCGACGCGCGGCATGCCAGATCCCGCCCGCGCGTCTACCCCAATCCCCCAGGCGAGTCAAGCCAAATGCATGCCAGCCGCGGCGTTGGCTGATCAGCGGCACAGCCGACACCTGGTCGGGTCGGCCTCGTCGGCCAGCGACGTCGGGCTTCGACGCTATGGCCCCGCATAGCCCCAGGGCCCACTCTCCACGTCGACGCCCGCCCTGTCCCACCGCCAGCGTCCCTCGGCCTCTTTGTCTGATCAGCAGATGAGCCTCGATCCGATCCGTCGTCCCATTCATACCTTCGTGCGCCACAGCCACCAAAGCAAGCCGCCGCTCGACAGGCACCGAGCGGCCGAGCGCCAGGAACGGAAGAGAGTGCGGTTCTGCCGGCGGCCAGCGAGCGCGTGCGCGCGCACAGGCCACGTCGAGTCGGAGTGGGCCGGCCGGTGGCCATGACTGCGCGGGTGGGGTCGGCGCCCGAAGGGGTAGCCGCATACCGAGGCCGAGGCAGGTGGCCCAAAAGTCAGACGCGCGATAGGCACAGACAGGCACGAGATTAGACAGCCGATAAGCGGACTTTGTATTTCCGACAGTCTAATCTCCCCTGCTGGATTCCTGATGGCGTGCACGGCCAAAAACAGCGCCTGGCGCACGTCGCTGCTCTCTGACGGAGAATTGAACTCCGGTCTCCCGCGGTCATGCAATGACAAGCGAGCATACTAGCCACTATACGATCAGAGATGGCTGAAAGTTGCACTGCGCGTCAGAGTTGCCCGGCGGGGGGTAATCTGATCGGCACGGAGTCGGCGAGATCTGCGGATCCGCATGTGTCTCTGCGGGCCGTCTTGAGCTGCATGGGCTGCTGGGAATGTGGGAGATGAGGTGGAAGGGGGATGTTTCGCACAGAGGGAAGATAAGGGGTGGGGGGCGGTATCTCGCGCCAATCTTCGGGAAGTGGAGGCTTATCTCTCCCCAACACCACTCCCCTCCGACGACCGATGTCGGTCCGATACACGGCTGCGGGCGTCCGCAGCCCCATCCCGAGGCTGGGCATGTCCGACAGCGCGACAGTGCACCCCACGAGAGTGGAGGTTGAATTGAGTCGACACCAGCGTTCAACGCCTGGCTCAGATCTCTTGGCTGTCTCGCGACTGCGGGCCCCATGGAGGATCCGTGGAGGCACGTGACAGGGGTGCTTGGACAGACACGGACGTGTGAGAGCGGCGGCGTGTACCCGATGTCTGCCGTTGAGATATCCCCACGTCGATGGCGGTGGTCGAGACCTGAGGCGGGCGTGAAACAGGCAGCCGCGTCAATCTCACCTCTGGGAGAGAGGTCGCGGAGAGTCCGTGCATCCGCGACAATTCAGACGTGCTGGACATGGTCAGTTGACCAGGCCCCAGCTGCCCCATGCCCCACCGAAGCGAGACGCCACCCGCCACAGGCGCTCAATTGCAGCAGCGATCTCGCGTACGACTTGTCTGAGTGCGGGCTCTGCTCGATGCACTTCCTCACCACGGCGTTCAGACAGATCGTCCCACGCCCGCATTCTCATCGGCATCGAGCTAGCATCTCGCCGGACGCCGAGTCCGCTCGCAAGTCACACGACCAAGCACGCGAGTCAAGCGACACGCCGTCCACCGAGGAGACACACCGCACACCGAGGCACGCCGAGGATGCAGATCGCTGTCTAGACGGGCATATCCGACAAGCACAGCTGCACCCACTCACCTGGGCAGACTGGTTAGCTAGCCTCTCCACACACCACACCGAGGCCGCGGCTCCTGGCGGCCTGGCGGGGCCAAGCGACCGCCCACTGACTCGAACTACCCCGCATGCCCCGCCCCGCCAAACGACGCCAGCCCGGTCTTCGGTGCGCGGCCAGCCCAATCCCGCAGGCCCCGCATCACATGGGCGGGGTAAACCATGCCTGGGGAGGCCTGGCCAGGTGGAGCTGGAATGGCGGGGTTCGGGTTCCGGCGTCCGCGGGCCCAGGCTCGATCGGCGGGACCCCGCGAAAGTGCGGGGTATCCGGCCCTCGGCCCTGTGCGCTCCGCACCGCCGCACGCACAGCCGCCCATGTGAGTGCGGGGAAGCGGGGATCTCTGCGTCGAGGCGTTGTGCGGTGGCGTGGCGGGCTGGGCTGGCCGCGGGCTGGAGTTGGGCTTGTCCTAGACAAGAGGAGGGGCTTGGAGGGGCAATGGGAAGGCTGGGATTCGTCGCAAGTCGCCGCTGTGCTGGTCGCCGATCATGTCCACACAACGCGTCCACGCGTCAGCCTCCTCTTCTCCACTGCGCTGCATCCCGCCATCGCACGCACATGCATGACGCTCATCTGCGCAGCGCAGGCGCGCGCAGGCGTATGCACGGGAAAGCCGGGAAAGCTGGCAAAAGCTCGCTTGGGTGTGCCATTGTGAGGGTGGAGGCCGTTATGATGTCAGGGTCTGCGGTTGGCGGAGCAGCGTTTGTAGGGTGAATCGGAGATGGTCGGTCACTAAAGTGGGGGGAAGATCAAAGATGGATGCCGTTTCCGCTCCGCCCAGCACCGCAGCTGTCCCATTTCAGGGTCCATGCACAAGGCCGTGGGCCGAAACGTGTGTCAACGGCGCCGGGCCCTGAACACTGATCCCACCCACAATCATTGCCAGCCCCACCAACTGGATCCACCTCCAACACTAGTCTTGACATTGCTATCTCTCATCTACTCTCCTCTACTCCTCGCTACTCCTCTCTACTCCTCTCTACTCTCCAACCACTCTCATCAGAGATATATACAACCCCTGCCTCGCTCGCACCTTCCCCACACCCCACACCCTTGCATCTCACCTCGCAACCATGACGTTCATCACCATCCCCAAGCTCTCCTCGACCGCCTCCTCGGCGACCACCACCCCCCTCGCCTCCCCCACCACCGAGCACCAGGACCGCCTCAACTCGTTCCTCGCGACCTTTGAGGCCGGGACACACGCCTTCTCCCGCGGCGACGAGTGGGCCGACGGTGGTGAGTACTGTGGCGGTGAACAGTGCGCGCGCACAGCCAACCCTTCACGCACAAGCATGCTGACCCCAGCCCGCGTCTCCAAACAGACCAAGAAGCCGCTGCCGCAGGAGCCGCGCCGCGCGTCGTGGGCCAGCGCGCTCTCCCTCCTCCGCGAAGAGCCCCGCCACTTTGACCCCTCGCGCGACCCCAAGCTCCACGCGCTCATCTGAGCGCCCCGCGAAGCGCATCGAGCGCCACGACTGTCGCCAAGCGAGCACGATCGCCGGCTCCCCACTGCATATCATTATCATTGTTGCCCCACTAGTGTCTGTAGTAATGCATGTATACCAGCCTCCCTACTGCTCTGCTCTGCCCGTTGTGCTCTGCTCCGCGCTCCCACTCTCACGCCACAGCGGTCGACGCTCAGCATGTTTCCAAGTTTGTGGTCAGCTGACCCTCGCCAGCCACCAGACGTCACTCGCACTCGCACCTCCCTGCACTCTGGGTGGCAATTTTGCGTCCGCGCCCAGACCCGTGCCTGATTGACATGGGGGCGGGTCGGAGGAACTATTGTGCGCGTTCGAAATGACGCCCAGGGTCTGCGCCTGCCGTTGCTTTTCGGGCTGTCTTTGGGATGCGGACGTGTGGGGCTCGCGTAGGGCGCGGCAGGCGCCGAGCGGCCGCTCTCGGGGGATCGCCGGTGTGGTGGAGGCGGGGTTGAGGTGGGTTGATCATGGGTGCCGTGCCACCGAGGTCGTTCCGTAGCCGTGTCACTCGGGCGGGCTTGGCAAGCACTGCCACCGCCGTGCGGCGCCGATGGGGCGCCGCGCCGTGTCCACACGGAGATTGACACGGCCCCGACCTTCACGCCGACGCCGACTTGGCGGGCCGCGGCCAGCCAGCACTGCCCCGTGGCCTGGCCCCAGCGCAAGCGCTGCTAGGAACCGACGGCGCCCGAGTTCGGCGCCGACGCCGGACCGACGTCATAGAGGGTGAAGGGGGCGAGGGGTCGAACAGAGCTTGCTCGAGAAGACAGGCGCGAGTCGTCTGCGGGGAATAGGAAGTTGGCTACAGCCGAGCCAGAAGTCAGACGCGACCTTACACCGCGCACCACGCCACATCAACACTGCATAATACAATACAACTAGCGACTAGGCCAGGATCGCGAGGAGGATGAAGAGCGCGACGATGGCAAGAATGATCAGCAGGCAGGCCATGCGGCGCCCCGCCTTGCGCTGGTACTCGTGCGCCGAGGTGAGTTCCTCGGCCGCCGACGAGGTGTGCGCGTGGACGTTGACAATGTTGCTCTCGATGTTGTCTGGTGTCAGCTGTACTTGCAGATGCCAGCTGATGTAGGGGGATGACGCAGGAGACGATGGAGGTAGGTAGGGCGCCACTGTATGACCCCTCGTTCTCCTTCGCGAACGCGTGGGAGAAGCGGCAGGTGGGATTGCTCGGGTGTTCTGGACGACCTCGAGCCAACGACACCGGCAGCGCCTCCCACGCCGTTCGTGAAGAGGAACAACTGATCTTACAGCAGGCCAGCACCCTCCCCCGCACCCCCGACCAGCCTCTCCCCTCAACCTCCCGCCCTGACCCTCCACTGATGACTCACCAATCAACCCCCCCTGCTCCTGGATGATAGCACCTAGGTCCCGGAAGATGTCATTGAGCTCGTGTATCCCGCTCTCAATCTCGCGGATCTCGCCCTCGCGCTCGGCAATCATCTGCTCCTGGAACTCGAGCTCGGACTGCGTCACCTGCGGCGCGGTGGCCTGCGCCTGCACCTGCACACGCTCGAGCTCGACGCTGTCGCGGTCCTCGTTGCTGCGGTCAGCTATTATCCCCCTTTCAGCTGAGCAGGCAATGACAACCTCCACAAGTGGTGCCGCCGCGCTGCCCCGCTGCACCGGCCCTCTCACCTCTCCTCCTGCAGCTCGACCGCGCGCTTCTGCACCTCGACGGTGCTCCGTTGCCGCTCGGCGCTGAGGCGCTGCACCCGCTGGAAACCCTGCAGTGCCGACGTGTACTCGCGCGAGAGCTTGGACTGGATCGCCTTGCGCGGCGCCTGGGGTCAGCTCCGTGCGACTGAGCTGAGCGGGGCACGCACCTGCCCGTCGCCGCCAGAGGGAAACGCCGCGAGCGCCTTGATCTCATCCGTGCTCTTCTTGACCATGTCGCGCGTCGACTCGGTCAGGTTGTGCCTGTGGTCAGCTACGACTCACGACGTCCTAGCTGAATGCGGAGGGCATCTGGTGTCCGGCGCTCCCATCGGTCCCGAACGGTGGGAAGGGCACCGCCGCCCAGCATTCCCCCAGCCACTGATGTCCCACCCACCACCTGCCCCGCCGCACGTCTCCCACTCACAGCGACGTCCGCACGCTCGGCCCGTCGGCATTCGTGCCCAGCTTGTCAATGAGCCGCTGGATGCCCTGCACGTTGCTCTGGATCTTGAAGATCTGGATCGATACAGCGTCCTTGACCCGCGTGAACTCCGGGTCGCCGTCTGGTGTGAGCTCTTCGGCGCCAGGAGATCCTCAACAGCACTGGGCGGGAGCTCATGCGCGAGCGTGGGAGGTGGCCGATAACCACTCCTGCGATGACGCGCACCCCGTTCACAGCGCTCGCAGGCCCCCGCGCCCCGCCCGCCCGCCCCGCGCAACGCGCGCGCACCACCGTACCCACCTCCGGCGCCGCGGCGCGTCGACCCCTGCCCGCGTTCAAGATCGTTAAAGCTCATGGTGATGTGGATGATGCCGAGTTACAAGTGACGTGCTTGGCATCGCCACCCATCGGCCGGTGATGGCCGGGAGCAAATCCCACGTGGCGGTGGGGATGGGAGGCGTGACGCCTTGGTGAGACGAGCCAACCGGCCTCCACCGTTCCCGAGCCACCACCCACTCGCCAACTACCACCAACTCCCCCTCAATCCTCCACGACAGGCCACACCATGGCCGACGCACTCTCCTACCCCGACCTCCCGCAGGAGATGGCGCTCGACGCGGCGCAGCTGCATCACCAGCACGCGCGGGAGGCCGCGCGCCGCCGCGTGCGCGCGACCATGCCGCCCATCCCCGAGATGCGGTTCGAGCAGGCGTACCTCCGCAGCCTGATGCCCGCGCTCCGCGGGGAGAAGGACGTCAAGGCCGAGATTGCGGGGGGAAAGGAGGTCGCGGTCGTGTGGAAGAGCGCGGCGTGGATCACGCTGCGGGATCAGGTGGGTGGCTCGGTGGGTGGGCGGGAGTAGGGCACGGCGAGGGAGGTACGGCGGGGGAGGGACAGAGTGGCGAGGGGGGGAGGGGCTGCGGACGAGCCCGCGGGCAGAGGGGAGGTAGAGAGGAGGAGGGAGAGAGCAGATGGGAGAGGCGAAGGAGACCGAGAGGAGGTCGCCTCCTCACTGCTGCTGCCCGAGACTCCACAGCTCACTGCACCCAATCTCCTTGGCTCGCTAACCCCAGGTCATCTCCCCGTTCCTCCAGGGCGCGTTCTGGGGCCTCCTCTCGCTCGCGGCGGGCTCGGTGACCGGCGCGCTCCGCGCATCCTGGGGCGCGTCGGGCAAGCACAGACTCGACAGCGTCGCGGGCGGCGGGGACGCGCACTCGTTCCGCAAGTCGGCCGCGGGCGGCGCCGAGACCGCCGCGGCGCTGCACTAAGCTACTACGCGCGCGCGTGAATAGACCCCTTGTTTCCATGCAGATTGTACTCTATCCGGAGTCTGACTCATTCATCTATCCCGTCTAACTACTCAGCTAAGCTACGGCTCGCTTCGCCCCATCGCTACGCCGCGCGCGGCGGCTCGCCCACGACCTCGACCATGCTGGGCCGCAGGTCGGCGACCTTGTTGGCGCCGAGGAGGCGCATGGCCAGCTCGATCTCGCTCCTCATGATCCCCACGGCGTGCTCGACGCCCTCCTCGCCGCCCACGCTCTGCGCGTACAGGAACCCGCGGCCGATCCCCACCCCGTTCGCGCCGAGGCAGAGCGCCTTGACGACGTCGGTGCCGCGCTTGACGCCGCCGTCGATGAAGATCTCGAAGCGGCGCGGCATGCCCGCCGCGTCCGGGCGGTCGGGGGGCGTGAGGCGCTTCGGGTCGGCGAGCGAGTCGGGGGTCGGGCCCGTCGGCGCGCGGAACTCGGGGCGGAGGAGGTGCGGTGCGAGCCGCCGGATCTCGAGGAGCACGTCGAGGGCCGGGCGCGTCGTGTCGAGCTGCCGGCCCCCGTGGTTGGAGATGACGATGCCGTCGCACCCCGCCTCGTAGGCCAGCAGCGCGTCCTCGACCGTCTGCACGCCCTTGATCATGACGGGGATCGTGGTGAGGCCCTTGAGCCACTGCACGTCGTCCCACGAGAGGTTGGGGTCGACGCCCGCGAACATGGCCTGCGCGACGCCCGCCGTGTCCTTGCTCTTGACGCTGACGCCGCCGGCGGGCTCCTCAAACTCGCCCTTGAGGCGGATGTCGCGCTCGCGCTTGCCGCCGACGGGCGCGTCGGCCGTGAGCATGATGGCGTCGAATTTGCCCGCGTCAATCTTGCGGACGAGGTCCTCGGCCTTGGCGCGGTCGCGGTTCACATACAGCTGGTAGAAGAGGGGCTGGCCGTCCTCGCGCTCCGCGAGCATCTCGTCCATGCTGCACGAGGCGTTCGAGCTGATGCCCTGGATGATGCCCGTGCTGCCTGCCCCGCGGGTCAGGTTGACCTCGCCGAGCGGGTGGCCGAGCTTGGCCATGGCCGCGGGCGCAATGTAGATTGGCAGCGAGGAGGGGCGGCCCATGAGCTCGGTCGAGGCGTCGCACTGCTCCACGCGGCGGAGGACGCGCGGGCGGAACAGCACCTTCTGGTACGCCGACGCGTTGGCGAGCTTGGCTGGGGTTAGCGGGGACTCGGGGGCCACTCACTGATCTCGTCGTCGCCCGCCGACGCGTAGTACGCCCACGCGACCTTGGAGAGCAGCGGCTCGGCAAACTTCTCAAAGTCCTCCATGTTGACGATGACGCCGAGGCCGCGCTCCTCCATCTTCTGGCGCTCGGAGCGCACGCGCTCATCCTCGGCGAGCTGCTCGGCCGAGATCTGGAGCTTGATCGCCTCGAGCTCGCCCGAGCTGGCGGGCGCGAGCGGGCCAAGGTGCTTGACCTCGGCGGGCAGGTGGCCCGGGAAGAGCTGGTCGCTGGGGTGGCGCGGCTTGAAGAGCGGCGTCACGTCGCGCGAGCGGTTCGCGACGATAATGTCGCGGCCGCCCGGGTGGTCGTCCAGGAACTTGGTCATGCTGCTGTCAGCGAAACGCTCTGGCCGGGCCAAAGTAGGGCACAGTGGCACTCACTCGTACACCTCGCCGTCGATCACGACCCACACCTCGGCACCCTCGCGGCGCTTGACCACCTCCGCGACGGACACGCCCCGCCCCTTGGCAACTGCCCTCGTATCGAGCTCGATGTTGTCGCGGGTAAGGAAGTAGATGGTCTGCGGTTAGCACGGGCGCGCTCGGGATTGTCATCGGCGTCGCCGAGCTGCCGGGAGGTGACACAGCTCAAGCTGGCGACTGGCACCGCTCAACTCGCACCACTGTTCACATCGCCCATCTCGCGTCGCCAGCTCGCACCGCTCAACGTGTCGGGTACTGCTCTGGCGCGATCACCGACGGCCTATTTCCCTCCCCATGGGACGCGAAAATGGCGTCCAGGTGCTCCCCACGGAGTCCAGATCCGTCTTCCCGTGTCGGGTTCTCCGCGCTGCCAATAGAGCGACCCAGGCGAAGGTGTGCCCATCGAAGGGCCCACTGGTCTAGCCAGTGTCCCCACAGTTTGGGTCACCAGTGCCGACCTGGCTGGCGGCAGCGAGACCCATGTCCAGCTCTTAGGGCGAGCAGAGTGTCGGCGCGCATACGGGCTCCTCGAGGCGCCCCTCCACCTCTCCCCTTGGCGCAACCACTCCTCGACTCACCGGCACAGCTACGGCCGCCGCGGCCGCGACCCTCCGCCCGCTCGACCAGCTCCACGCCCCCGAGCTGGACCCGGAGGAGCTGGAGCTGGCGGTCGCGATTCCGCGCCCACGGAACGACTGGGCGGCGCGGCGCGCAGAAGAGGCGAACAGGCGTGCGCTCATGACAACGGATAGGGTACGAGCAAGAAGGAGTGTTGGTTATCAACAAAAAGACCAGGTCGGGGTCTAAAGTCGGTTCGGTCCAGTGGGGTCGGGTACAACTGGTCGTATTCCGGGCCGGGCGGCACGACGCGGCAACTACTCGCCCGCAGCTCGCCCGTGCATTCTTGCACCGCTCGGAGCATTGCGCGGCGCGTCATTGGCTCGCGACGCGCCCACGCAGGTATGCGGAGGCTACGGCCCTCTATCGCCACGCATACGCTGCCGTTTTACGATGCGTCGGCGCTCCGTGCGGGCGAGCGGGTGAGTTGGCGCTGGAATGCGGGAGGTGGTGCGGGCATGGGGGGAGATTCCGCATGCAGAGGTGCTGAGGGGAGGCGAGGGAAGCGGTGCGGCAGCCTGTCTGTCGTATGGACGCCCATGGATGAGATAGTGGCCGAAGCCGAGCCCGAGGTCAAGGCGGAGCTGGGCCGACGTGGAGATTCCGGGAGCCCCAGAGCACGGCAGTGACATACCTGCTGCAAGGTGCACATCCAGGAGCGCCCCAGATCTCGAGAAGAGGTCGGGGGCAGATGTGGCATGCGTGGGGATGAGTTGAGGCAGGGGCCATTGTTGAACTGAGCAAGCTGCCACACGCGGGGCGCAGACGTCGCTTGGCCCAGGTTCTGCAGGATGCAGGATCGACGCCCTGCCTGCAGCACCTGCAAGCGCTGTTCATTCCCTCGATCTGCCGCCCGCGGCCTCGACCACGCGCACTCGGACTCGGACGAACAAGCATATCGTGCAGGGTTTGTTACTGCAGCTTCCGTGTCGGAGGGGAGTCGGAGGTCATCTGACCAGATGACGTGGATTGCAGGGATGGTGGACAAGTCTCACCCCCCTGCAGGCCCCCCATCTTACCCCGCGGCTCAACCCTGCAGATGTACTCAATAGTCTTTAACCGTGGCTATATCCCATTCCTCTATCCAAGACGCGATATCCGCAACGCCCAAACCCCACATCACAACCGTCGTCAACCATCCCCAAAGCCCACGGCCCACGGCCCACGGCCCACGGCCCACGGCCCACGGCCCACGGCCCACTGTCCACTCGCCACTCACCGCTAGGTCGCTAGCACGAAACAGTCGTCGCATTTCGGATACAAAACACTGGGGAATCACGAGCGTCGGGTGACGTCGGCGTCAAAGCACATGAATCTATAAACATCTCGTCCGGGGGCTAGGTAGGCGGGTTGAAGAAGGGGAGTCTATACTATAGCCTAGCACGCGGGGCTCGTCGCATGCCGACACCTTACTCGGAGGGGGTGTCGATGACCTTCTCCTTCTCCTGGGAAGGAGCGGGGGTGGTCTGCTGCTGGGCGGGAGCGGCCTCCTGGACCTTCTCAACGGCGGCCTTCTTGGCGCCGAGGACGTGCTTGTAGATCTCGTCGATGATGGGCTTGACCTGCTCGACGACGTACGAGCCGAGCTTGTTGGTCTTCTCCTGGACGGTGCCGTCCTTGGCGAGGACAATCGCCTTGACGTCGTTGGTCACCTTGCCGAGCCCCTCAATGAGCTGGGCAGGGAGGTCCTTGGACTGCTCGCGGAGGGCCTTGAGCTGCTCAACGAGCTCGTGCGACGCCTTCTCGCCCTTGTGGATGACCTCGGCAGCCTTGGTCTGGAGAGAGCCGAGCTCGGTGTTGATGGCCGAGGTCTTCTTGATGACCTCCTCGAGGGCGGGGACAACGCGCTGAGTGTCAGCTTCGGCTAAACTTGGTCATGGTGGATGCACGTACCTCATCGTGGAAGGCCTTGGCCTGCTTGAAGCCAGCGAGCTCCTGGGTGGGGGTCTTGAAGGGGTCTATAGCCAGTCAACGGTCTGTGCGGGGTTGGGTGGGAATCGCTCCCGCTCCGGGGTGCCCGGGGTCTACTCACAAGGGAAGGCAGCCTCGACGCGGTCAAAGGTGGCGACGGCGAGGTTGTCAGCCGACGAGATCAGGGGCTGGGTGCGCGAGATGACGGGCTCGGCGGTCTGGAGAGCGCGCGCGGCGAGGCCGAGGACGGTCTGGTAGAGGTTGGTGGTGATCTGGGTCGACTTGATGAGCTGCCTGCGGGGGTTAGCGATTGCCCGGGGTGCGAGGAAAGGTGCAACTCACTCGGCGTAGGCGACCGAGTCGTGGACGACGGGGACCGAGTTGACACGGTCGACGATCTTGAGGTCTGGGGCGGGTCAGCGAGTGTCCCTCTAAACAGTGACGGGTATAACCTACGGGGAGCGGTGCCGTTGGGCTGGGTCTGAACGGTAGCGGCCATGGTGATTGTTGGGTGTGATGTGGTGGTTGTGGTTGTGGATGTGATGAGGTTGATGCTAGATGCTAGATGGGGTGTGAGTACTCTTGAGAGTCGAGACTTTTGTAGAAGAGAGAGAGAGAGAGAGTGAGAGTGAGAGAGGAAGGGACAAAGAGGACGGATGTGTGTGAAGTTGGGTGTTGGATGGTGGCAAAAGCGCAGCAGCCGGGGGAGCAGCCGGGGAAGGGGCGCAGTAACAGCATCCCTCCCTGCCCCGTCCAAAAGACGGTTCAAAGTCACCGTTCAACGCGTCCTAATAATCTCACGCCCAGGCCCCCTTTCGCCGCTTATTGCCCTGGCCCGTCCTCCCTCCTCCTCCTCCACCCTCTCCTGTTACTCCGCAGCGTCATCGCCACCACATTCTGGTGCAAAGTGACGTGGCGGCCGGCGGGAGAGGAGGGAGAGGAGGGAGAGGAGAGAGAGGAGAGAGAGCGAGACAGCATGGGAGAGGCGTGGGTTTGTGCCGCGCGCCAGTCTGAGGAACCGACGTGTTTTGGCAGCCCTGGTATCCTGTCGTGGTGGGAACCACTTCCAAATCTCGCACAAACGTGCTCCCCTTGGCGCCCGCCCAGCGGCCAGCGGCCGGTACCTCGAGCACGACTTGCGCCCACCACAGCGATAACGAAGGGCGCGTGTCTGGTCTGCGGACGGGAATACTACTCACCAGTTGTGCCAGATGTGTGTCTGTTCAGAGTGTCTGTTGAGAGTGTCTGGGCGCTGTCATGCGCAGGGCGCATGCTTTTATCGACGGCTCGCGGTGCACACGCTCAACCATCCCCGCTCCCCGCCCTCCGCCCCGCATTGTGTTGGGCCGTGCGGTGCGGCATGCCCCCGAGGCCAGCCGTGAAGTGACATGACAATTCGGCGCCCCGGCCGCCTCCTCTGCTGCTCCCTTGCGCTCTCCCCTTGTCTCTGGCATTCTCCACTCGACTCGCTCGACTGCCTCTGCCAAGCACTTGTCCTCAGTTTCTCTGCGTACGGTGGAACAGTCTGGGCCTATCTGGCGCCCATGAGAAAGGGACGCCCTATCTAGGGTCCTCCCTCCCTAATCCGCCCTTGCACCCCTCAGATTCTCAGGACACCACACGTCAATCAGGCACGACACGTTGACCACGAGCGATCCGTCTGCAATCCACTCGTCAGTGTCTCATTCTGCTGCCACTGCCACTGCTGCTGCTGCTGCTGCTGCTGCTGCTGCGGTGGTCTGCAGCCGTGGACAAGCCATGATCCGCAGTGGCGCCCCCTGAACACCCGCGGGGGCAGGCGCAGCCAAGCGCTCCGGTTCAGCCGCAGTTGAAGAGAGGGCGCCCGCGGTTTGGCCGCCGATTGGCGTGAAAAAGCGTGGGAACTGTGCGACCCCGACGCCGACTTGTGCCGACACGCCCGCGTCAGCCACGTCACGCAACTGCACCGCGTCTGGCCGTGCTCGCAGGTGCTGCCAGCGCTCGATTACGTGCCGGCGCTGCACTGCGGGTGGCGAGACAATGGCTCACGCCTCACGCAGAGGCACGGCCAGCGCGCAGATTTGCGCGTGATGCGTGCAGCGGTATGCGGGTGGGCTGCATGGAGGGACCCCGGGCGCCCCTGGCTGGTTCTGGGATCTGGCCGTGCGCCGCTAGCTTGGCTTCTGATCTCCCGCCACGGCACATCTCGATCCGGTTCCGCTGCACGAACACACAAGTTTTCAGGCGGCGAACAAACCCCGCGTCAGGCTCTGCCTCAGCCGTTACCGCCGGCGAATCGCCCCTGACGCCGGCCCGAGACGTCAGCGCCGGCGCGTGCACGCCCCCCGCGGTGACTCGCGCCGCACCGATGCCCCCGCCTCGACAGGGCGCCACGCTGCCTGCCTTGCGTCATGCTGGGTTGCTCACATGCTCCCGAGGAGGAGGATCGGGGGACGAGGCTGGTCTGTGAGGTTGTTCGGTGCATCGGAACGACCACCACAGCCACGACGCCTGGCACTCTCGCGCAACCGCGGCTCGTTTCGTGTCTCACCATCTACCCCTGCGAGAGTAGTCGTCGTCGTCGTCGTGTAGCTGACACGTTGGCTGTGCATTCCAGCGCCCACCGGCACGCTTACCCGACTCGTCGGTCTGGCGTAAGCAGGAACAGCAGGCGTCTGGCGTCGCAGGAACGCAGGAACCATTCATGCTCGGAACATTCAGTCGGGAGCGTGGCACTGGCGGGGGCGGGCGAGGCTGGCCGAGGTGCGAGGAGAGCTGCGTGCCCCGACTTGAGCCGACTGCGACGCGCTGAGACGCGCACGCGTCGTGAGACATTCCGCGCATTGGGCGGGCAGATGCCGGCAGGTGTTAGTTGGCGTTATCGCGTCGAGGGGGCCCTTGGTGCCGACGCGGGGTCGAGCGGCATTCGCTCGGCGCTGACACGTGCATATCCCTCGTGGGCGATCGTGATCGTGCGATCGCGGGGCGGTCATTAGCGCGGCGCACTGGCGAGGAGTGTGACGGACACCTTGGCTCGTGTGGCATCTCGTGGTAGGTCCAAGCTGTGGCGTGGCATGGCATCGCCGCAGCGGCGGCATCTACATGGTCGTTCTACAGTTCACCCGTCGCTCAGCCGTCGAGCTGCGCGCTACATGCGCCGCCGCTTGCCGTCCGCGCGACCCAGCACTTGATCCACGAGCTTGCGCTTCTCCTTCTCCGACGCCGGATCCGCGTACGTCACGCGCATCGACTCGTCTTCTATCCCCGGTATCGGCGCCGCGTGCGCCTCGAGGCCAAGGTTGGCAACGGGCGACGCGGAGGTCGATGGGCCAGACGAGGTCGAGATCGTCGGTCGCGAGGGTAAGGAGCGGCGGGTAGGCTGGGTCAGCAAAGGCCAACTTCCTCATAGCTGGACCTACTAGGACTGCGCGGGGCGCGGCGTCGCCCTCGGCCAGCCGCCGGAGTTGCGCCGTCACGTCATCCTGCACCGGCGTTGGGGCCGCCTTGGCCGCAGGTGAAGCGGCGTGCGACGGCGGGTTGGAGCGGCCCCTTCTTGGGCTGCGCGTGGCATGGTTCAGAACGCGCTCGGTTGCAGACAGAGGCGCCTGTCTACTCCCCGAACCAGTGCCGACGGGTGTCCCCAAGAGCTGACTCTGGGCTTCCTCGCTCGCCGTAGAATCAGTCTTGGCGATCTTGCGCGGTGTCCCCCCGGCCTCTGGACCGAACGCGTGCTCCTCGATGGGGTCAATGCGCCCCTCGTTGGCCATTGTCCACACCCATGACGGCTTGACAATAGCGAGAGCCCACTGCTTCGCGGTCTCAAACTTCCGCCCTTGCGGCGCAGCGAGGATAATATGCGTTATCCTGTCCCTAGACAGGACCTTGCTGACTTCAACGCCTGGTGTCAGCTCACCACGGACGCGGTCTAGCGGACAGAACGCCCCCTATGCGCGCAACTCACCTGCAGCCTTCAGCATGCGCCGTAGATACACCGCCTGGTCGGTAGGGAATCCGGAGACGTGCGCCGTGATCGCTTCCGCGCCGGCCAGCGGAGTGTCGAACGGCAGCGGCCGGAAAATGACGTTGCCCTCTGGAGATAACAGCGCCTTCTCGTAGATGCACGCTTCGACCCAGCACTCGGTGACTACCGTTGGCTGAGGTCCNACACTCGCACACCCTCATCCCCTCCCCACACGCCACTCACAATCTTACAATCACGTAGTCGACCTCGGCACCGCCCAGCCTCTCGGCCTCCGACACCCATGTCCCGCTCCTCAGCCGGATCGCGTCCTCCAGCACAGTCGCAGTTGCGGCGTCGATGGTGTGGCTGAAGCGCAGGTCCGCAAAGAGCTTCTTCTCCGCCACTCTTTTCGGCGCTTCGGTAGGAGCAGAGGTGCGTGACGGACCTGCGTCGAACGCGCCAGTCCGAGTGGCGTGCAGGCGCGACTCCTTGCGCTCGAAGACATTGCCCGTGCGGCTTGGCAGCGGCTCTTCTAGCACTTGGACGTCCGGATCGGCGTTGGTCCTGGGCTCGGGGTTGACGTTGGCCTCGAGGTCCACGTCGGGGGCGGGGACGTTGGACGCCGCCAATAGTTCACCGAGGAGCTCGTTCCGCGTCCCGCGTCGGCGCTTGCGGACGACGATCGGCTGCTCCTCGTCGACTGGTGCGGGCGGCGCCGGGCGCAGCCGCTCGTACACGCTCCCGTCGAGGACCTCCTCCGGCGTGACCTTGCCCTGTGCGCGGGGCTTACGCGCGTCGTAGGCCTTCTCGGGCCAGCGCCCGCGGTACCCCACGCAGTCCCATAACCACTCCTCATAGACGATGGCCTGGTCCTCGTCCTCGTAGCGCCTGCCGCGGCGCCGGAGGGCGGCGCGGTCTCCGATCTCCTTGAGCGCCCATTTGATCTTCTCGCTCTGCTTGCTCTTGTCGAGCGCGTTGTGCGCGCTGACCAGGTGGGTGCAGCTGCGGTCAAGGTCCTTGCTGTAGATCCCGCCGTTGTCCCTGATGAGCTGGATAATCTTCTTGCGGCGGTCGAGCTGCTCGATACCAGATATCGCGATCTTGAGCTCGAGGAAGGGCTGCAGGCGATGCGCCTCGACGCTCTTTTGTTAGCTGAAATCGTTCAGTCCTGAGCTCACTGCTGGGACGTCAAGCGACAGACCCTCGCGCCACCTCTCGTACGCTTCGTTGATCCAGCTCGGCGCCAGGACGGGCAAGCCGTTTTCTATCGCGTACTGCGGTTAGCAAGGGCAAAAGCGGGAGTGGAGCGCCAGGGTCATGAAGGGACCGAAGGGAGCGTGGTCGCTGGCGGCCACGCAACACACACGGGCACTTTCTCGGGCCGGTGGCTGACAAGCGCCTGCGCAGAGACTCACCAGATACTTGGGGCTCCCAGCGGCGGGCGCAACAACATGAGTAGTGCTGACAGTGAGGGCGCTCTCGATGTTGCCGCCCAGCGCGCGCACACGCTTGATGAGCTCCGGCTTGTCCTCGACGCCGGTAAACGTAACCGTGATTCCGCTCCACGGGCGTGCGGCGTCGCCGTCGAGCGGTGTGTCGTCTGGTGTGAGCTAACAACACGGCGAACCCAGCTCCCTGATGGACCCACCTTCCTCCTCGTGCGCCTCGTCCCACGCGCGCTGCACGACCTCCTCCTCGTCCAGCGGCAGCGCGCCGTGTCGTCTAGTGTTGGGCCGGATCTTGACGCCGGCCACCTTGCTCGACATGTGGCCGCGGCGGTGCATGGTGATGAGTGAGAGAGTTGAGGATCGTGAGAGTTGCGTGGACCGTGCTGATGGGCGCGATCACAACAAACCCGACGCGTCGCATTTGCTCCCGCCGCTCATGACATGTGCCTGGGGCTGTCACCCAGCCACAACGTTGGCTTCTCAGCCGTCCGTATGCATAGAGACGCGCAGAAAGTTCCTCAGCACACGTCGGGGATCTCATCAGCGCGAATGGGATGCAGACAAGTTGAATGTGATGTGGAAAGTACGGTGATGTCGCGCGTCTTGTCCTTCCAAGGTCGAAATGACGGAGGACGGATCTGGTCCCGCCCCCACCTGGTCCCGCCCCAACCCAGGCGACCAACCCAGGCGAGACCCAGCTACCCAGATCCCATAATCCTCAGAACCTTCCATCTCACCAGCTATCATGCATAGAGTCGTGCGGCAAGCTGCACCAGAACGCGTCGGAGGTCTCTCCAGCACCTCTCCGGCGCAAGAAAGCGAATTGTGACATGGAAACTGCGGTATCGTCGCCCATCTCGTGCCCACCGTCTGAAATCGAGACGGACTGGTTGGTTCCGCCCGCCCACCGCCGGTGGAGGTCGACAACATTCGGTGTCGGCGTTCCGCATGCCCATCTTCTGGTCTTTCGTCGCTCAGCCCCCATGCTCGCCCCCCTCCGGCTGCGCGCCCTCCCATCAAGGGGACTATGCCGCGCGTTCTCGACCACCCGCCCGCGCGCAGAGGAGATCGCCCTCGGCCCCGTGAGTCGCCCCGCGCCCGCTGACCCCAGCCGGCATGCTACGTCTCGCACTCGACGGACCCGTGGTTCAACCTCTCGTACGAGGACTGGCTGCTGCGCCACACGCCAAAGGAGCAGCCCGTGCTCTTCGTGTACCGCAACATCCCCTGCGTCGTGATCGGGCGCAACCAGAACCCGTGGAAGGAGACGACGCCGCGCTACCTCCGCGAGATCGGCCTGCCGCTCGTGCGGCGGCGCTCCGGCGGCGGGACCGTGTACCATGCAAGTGTTGGAGGGGCGGGGCTGACCCCAGGACATGGGCAACACCAACTTCTCGGTGATCACCCCCCGGGCGCTGTTCACGCGGAACGGCGGCGCCGAGCTGGTCGCGCGGGCCGTGAGGGAGCGCCTCAACGTCCCCTCCTGCACGGTCAACGAGCGGAACGACGTCGTCCTCCGGCCGGACGGGACCAAGGAGGGCGAGCTCAAGGTGCGCCCGAGGGCGGGCGGGCTGACGCCAGGTCTCGGGGTCCGCGTACAAGATCATCTCGCACCGCGCGTACCACCACGGCACGATGCTCATCTCGTCCGACGTCGAGAACCTCGGCGCGGCGCTCCGCTCGGCCAACCCGCTGATGGAGACCAAGGGGATCGCGTCGCACCGCGCGCCCGTGTCGACGATCAACGCGTACCGCGCGGGGGAGGAGATCACGCACGACGACTTTGTGCGCGCCGTGCGCGACGAGTTTGTGGCGACGTACCCCGGCGACGTGAGCGAGTACGCCGTGCACGAGGAGGACGTCGAGCTGCCGCACGTGGCCGAGGGGATCGCGGACATGAAAGTTGGTGCTGGGAGGGGTGGGCTGACACCAGTCGTGGGAGTGGCAGTATGGCCAGACGCCCGAGTTCACGAATACTATCCATGGAGAAGTGAGCGCCGGCAAGCTCACGGCCCACTTTGCCTCCCGGCACGCCCTGATCACCGAGTGCACGATCGAGCTGGATCAGCTCGAGAGCGCGGCGGACGACGCGGCGCAGGACGCGCTCGAGCACATTGCTCTCGCGCTGCGCGGGGTGCGGTACGAGAGCCTCGAGGGCGCCGAGAACATTCTCGGCGACAGCGTGCCCCCCGACCTCGCGTGGGAGGTGCTGCTGTGGCTTCGTGGCTCGATGTAGATGCATATGTGCGCCCCGTATCTGTCACTAGCCCACGGCTCTGGGCGTCGTGTCAATGAAGGGCCTGGTTCTGGGTCGTCGGCAACCTGCATGGGCTGCGGGGCGTGGGCGGCGCGGGTGGGTGCGGCGAGCCGTCTGCGCCGCCGTGGCCTGGACCGGGAGAGGTGGTGGGCGGAAGTGTCTCCTCTCTGCTGTCAGCTTGCGTGCCAGATCAAGCTGACAAGATCCACTCACGGCACTATGGAGCATCAGGCGTCGTCAGATGGGCGTGGTTAGCGTCCGCACGAGACTCGTTGAATGCAATGTACATGGGCGTATCTGGCATCAGCTATGCAGGAGATGAATCAGCTGAGACTCACAATCTAAGGCCTCTAGCGCCCCTCAGCTCTTCTGCAACCTCTTGCCGCCCGCCGCCCGCCCTTGCTCTTGCCCTTCAGCCTCCTCTGGCCAGCCTCCTCCGGCCCGCTCTTGCCTGCTTACCACCTGCGTCTTCCTCAGCCGCGCCCCGTCCCCACCTACCGTGGCCCAGCAAGCAGCGACCCGAGCTTCTCGATCCCCCGCGTGAACACGCTGCTCCGCACCAGCCAGCTGGCCTTGAGGTCCTCCGGCCCGTACCGGAACATGCTGTCGTCCGGCACGGGCTCGTTGCGGAGGCGGAGCGCGGCCACGCCGTCCGCCACTTGCCCCACCTCTTCCCCCCGTGCTTCCCCCTCCTTCGCCGCCGGCTTGGCCGTAAAGCTCTCGGGGATGCTGAGGAACGGGTTGTTCGTCGCGCGCAGGAGGAGCTGGTGCACCGCGCGGAAGATGGCGACGACGTCGCCGTCCTTGACTGCGGCGTCGACGAGGGCGACGCTCAGGACCATGCGGAGCTTTGTGGGCGTCTGGAAGCCGTAGCTTGGGTCAGCGGGGTGGGGGAGGGAGGGGGCACGCACAACGCCATGTCCTCCATGCAGAACAGGAGGCCGAGGTATGAGTCGGCGGGGCGGTTCGGGGACGACGTCATGACGACTGGTGTCAGCGCATTCGGCTGCCGAGCGTCTCAGCTGCGCGACTCACTCCGCTCCTCGATCACGTCCACCGCCCCATGCGCGAGGTGGTAGGCGCGCAGCTCGTCATCCTTGCCCGTAAAGGAGTGGACGTAGAGGGGGGAATTGTTCGGGGCGAGGATGGCCAGCGAGGTGAGGTGCAGCGGCACGGCCTGGGTGGATCCCGCGGCCGACATGGTCGATGGAGTGGTTGGGATCGCGTCGTTGCGTGCAGCTCGAGCTCGACCGCGTCAGAGCCACGTGGCTCAGGTCCCGCGGTGGAGGTCGTGCAACACATCCGTCTGTGCAGCGCCGTCAACATTCGCAGTCCCTCCTCCTCATCACCTCCCGACCTCGAGCTCAACCACCATGGCCCAGGCCCCCTCCATCGCCCCCCTCCCGCCCGACGTGCCGCCCCGCTCGTCCCCGCGCCCCTCGTACGCCTCCTACCCCCAGACCCCGCGGCCGTCCTCGTCCTCCCCGCGTCCCCCGCCCTCCCCGACGCGCCGCTCGCCCACGAAGCGCCGCCTAGCCTTGCGGGCGGGGCACAACTCGTTCGTCGCCGCCGAGTCCCGCCTAGAGGGCACGATCACGCTCGGCCAGGGCTGCGTCATCCACCCAAAGGCGAGCATCACAGCCGTGCCCGGCGCGTCCATCTTCCTCGCGGACGGCGTGGTGATCGAGGAGACGGCGGACGTGCTCTTCCGGCAGCCGGGGCGCGCGACGATCGGCACGGGCACGGTCGTCATGGTCGGCGCGCTCGTCGACCTCGTGCCGGACGAGGCGGAGCCCAGCGTCGGCGAGTGGTGTACCTTCGCCCCGCGGAGCCGGTGCCTCGGCGTGCGCGTGGGGAACGCGTGCACTATTGGCGCGGGGACGAGCATCGCCCCCACCCACTCGCTGTTCCAGGACGGGCCGCGCATGCCGGACCGCACGGTGATCTACGGCAGTGCTAGTGCCGCGCGGACGTGGGACGGGAGCGGCGAGGCGCAGGAGCGCGAGGTGCGCGTCAACGCCACCGCCTTCCTCAGAGAGATATTACCAAAGTACGTCTGCGCGAGAACGAGCTAACGGAAGGTTCAATAAGGCGCGCGAGGAGGCGCCGGGCGCGCAACAACCATCGCCACAGCGATAGCTCCCGCGGCGGACCTGGAACAGGAACCGGCTCGCTCTTGTCGACGAGGACTACAACACCGAGACGCCTGTCAACACCGGCTCGGAGACGAGCACGCCGGCGCCACTCAGGCCCGCGCCGCTGGAGCCTGCGCTGCCCACGCCCGAACCGCCCAAGCCAACGCCTGTACCATCGATCCCATGGCCCTACCCCATGTTCCCCGTCACCTCGCCCCGCACCGCCTGGCCCGACCCACACCCACCCGACCTCCACAACTTGTACTAAAGCAACGACCACCGGCACAGACCAATGAGATGTGATACATGCAGATTAGATGGATGCAAACTGTGTCCCGTGCACCGAGGGGGGGACCTCGCGCGTGGCGTTGGCCAGCTCGCGCCAGATCGACGGGTCGACGGGTGCTTCTGGTGATGGTGGGAGCTCGGCATACACCTCGCCGTAGCGGAGCACGCCGCCTGGCCCCGTGAGGTCCGCGGCCGCGACGGTGCGCAGCGCCGCCCGCTGGTCTTCTTGCCCGTCCTCGTGCGCCGCGAGCGCAATGCTAGACTCGACGAGCTCGAGCACCTCGTCCGCCTCGAGCGCAAACTCGTGCCCCGCAACCGTGAGGGTACGCGGGGGGACGATGTCGGGCATCGGCGCCTCGAGCGCCGCGACCTCGACCGGGTGTGCGCCCATCGCGCGCTCGAACGCGATGTCGTCGTCGTCGTCCCGCTCCTCAAAGCCCTCGAACACCTCCTCCTCCTCCCGGCTGGCTGTCGTGGGCTTGGCGGTCGCCTTGCCCCGCCGCAACCCCGCCGTGTCGCCCAGGTCGATCTCGGCGTCCGCGGTCGCGTGCACGCGCTCGAAGAACGCCCTGAGCTCCTCGGGGACCGTCGACTCGTGTGAGCTCGTAGCCACAACCCGCGCGTCCACCGGCCGGTCGGGGAAGAGGACGTCGCGCGCCGCCTCGCGCCCCATCGTCGCGCTGACCACGAGCGGCACGGGCTCGGGCTTGCTCTCCACCTCGATCAGGCCCTTGATCGCGCCAAAGTCGAACGGCACGTCGTCCCCCCTCTCGCGCGCGAGCGCCTGCTCACGCGCCAGCTTGAGCTGCTGGTCCAGCGCCACGATCCACGGCTTGCTCTCGCGCGTGCTCTCGGCCATCTCGGGCGCGTCGGGCACGGGGAAAGCGTACGTCGCGACGTAGCGCATCCCGTCCGCGGCGTACGTGACGCGGCGGAAGCGGCGGGGTGCCCCGGCAGGCGGGAAGCGGATGAGGGCAGGCGGGATCGCCGGCCCAAACACCGTCTTGGAGAGCTTGAGCCACGGGCTCGTCGGCTCGTCGAGGGCCCACGCGCCCTCGATGGGCGGGCTCAGCGCGCCGTCTGGGCGTGCGTTCGCGCCGGGCGCCAGCACATGCCCGAGGCGGAAGGAGAGGGTGCGCGCCGCGTCCGGCAGCGCTGCCTTGGCGAGCGTCTCGTCCACCACCGTGGAGAGGGTGCCCGCCTCCCCCTTGCCGAGGGGGACGACGCGGGCGTCGGCGATGTCCACGGAGCGGTGGCGGAGGTCGCGCGCGCCGGCGCTCTCGGAGCGCCCCTCGACCCGCGAGAGGCGGAAGAGCGGGCGCTCGGCCACCGCCATCTCAGTGGACCAGATGAGCGGGGCGACGCGCGCCGGCCTATGCGGGATCAGGGCGAAGCGGGTCTCGAGCTCGGGGTCGTGAGGCGGGAGGAGGGCGCGGAGGGCCGGCGCAAACGCGGCGGCCTTGAAGCGCGCGCCAGCGCGCAGCATGATCTCGCGCGCGGCCTCGGCGGCCTCGACCGTGCCCGCCGTGGCGCGGTAGCTCGTCCACCCCACGGCCTCAACGAGCGCCCCCGACGCAGAGGAGATGGCCCACATGCCCGCCTGGGAGGGCTGGAAGCCCATCGCGGTCGCGGGCCACTCGACGGACACGGCCGCCTTAGCCGTCTCGAGGAGGTAGTTCTCGAGGGCGGCCACGGCCGTCTTGCCACCCGCGGCGCGGATGTAAAACGCGCCCGCCTCGTCGCCCTCGACGGCGAAGCGCACACCCCGCAGCGTCCCGAGGTAAGCCTCGACGGCCTTGCTGCGCTGCAGCACGAACATCTGCGCCTTGCTCAGGGGGATGGCTACCTTAGCTCTGCCAGAGAAACTAACTCACTGCGCTCAAACGTGCTCGTTTCCACCGGCGCCAGGGGCTCTTCGAATCCCCACGCCGTGACCATGACGCGCCGCACGAGGTCATTCTTGGTCTCGCTCTTGCGCGTGCGCAGGTTGAGGAGGCGCGCGAGCTTGACCACCTGCTCGCGGGTAAAGGCGTAGTTGAGGTTCTTCTCGAGCTCCTCGTACCGCTTGGCGTAGAGCTTGTTTGGGAGCTCGGTGCCCGTCAGCGGCTTGGGCATCCGGCTCGGCTTGAAGCGCTCGAGGTCGGCGAGGCTGAGCTTGGCGTCCGGTACCGCGCTGGGCAAGGGGTTGGGCTGCATTCCTTCGAGAACGGAGCCGTCGTCCTTCAGAATCGCCTGCGCCAGCTGTCTTTGCTTGGCGAGCGCCTTGCGCTGTGTTGGCGTGAGCGAGGAGCGCTTGATGACCTTCTTGGCCGCAACCGGGGTTGCGTGCAGAGACCGGGAGAGGGGGAGGGCGAGGGCGAGGGAGTTGGAGTAGGGGAAGGGTTGGCCTCGGAGCGCCGCTGCGGGGCGCAGACGCCCGAGGCGGAGGGCGAACATGGCGAGATGGCGATGGGAGGAGAGTGCTGGACGATGGATGATGTGGGCTGATCCGAAAATCGCATCGAGATTTCGGCGGGTGGCGGATGGTGGAGGCGGAGATCTACCCATGTCCGTAGGTGTTGAAGCGACACCAAGTGGTGCTGTGCAGAGGCGAACAAGAGAGATCAAGAGAAGAGGGAGGAGTTATACATGGTACCACTACGTGCTATACAGTTGCTCGTTCTACACAAGGTTACTCTGCCCACACTGCACTGTTCCCTTCTCTGCCATAGTCTACTGCCCCGTGAACGAGTGCGACGACAGGTCCTTCGTTCCGAACCGGTTGTTGAACAGGTGCTCTCCTCCTGCGTCGATGACAACGTCTCCGGGTTGCTGTGCGCCATTGTTGTTACTGAAGTCGACATACTTCATGGGCGAGAACGCACTCGACGACCCAGGAACGATGCGGGGCGACTCGACGACATGTCCGTTCAACCAGGCACCGCTGTTCACGGACGTTGGTGCGGAGGGTGACTCGGATGTGGACACCCCCGATCCCCGGGGTACGAGCCCAGGTGCAGATCCACTGGACCCCGGCGTCGAGCCGCTTGGCGACAAGTCCCCGACATTGACGCCCGTGCCAACGACATTGGTGCCCGCCCCGTGCGTGGCGGTCGACACCTTCCAGTATCCGCGCTTGATGTTGAGCGCATTGAGGATGGCCTGACCGAGATGCGTCTGCGGCGTAAGAGGCAGCGCGCCTGGACGAGGGTGCTCGGGGTAGTGTGCCACGAGCTTCTCATATGTCGGGTTGGAGGCTCGGTCGAGGAAGTATTCGATCAACTGGGCATGGTGGTAGCCAATCTTGAACTTGAGGCCATACTGCGCCAAGGCTGCCCGTGCGTTCTCAATGTTGACTCTGTGCGCTTCGGCGGCTGCCGTGTCCCCAATGTTGAGCGCATGGCGGTAAAACAAGAGGCACGTTCGGGCCGATGTGACTAGTGCCAATGATGACGACGAGTGCATGACCGCCGCAAGGTTGGACGCGCCTTCGGGGATCGCTGTGCACAGGCCCTGGATAATGTTGATGACAGAGCGGGCCGCGTTCAGAATGCGGCGGGCCGGCTGGTCGTTGGGATCCGAAATGTCGGCGAACGGTTCGTACAAACAGATGATAGCCGCGTGGGGGATGACGTGGGCACTCTGAAACAGGTCAGCCAACATGACGAGAAAGCGAAGCGTCTAGACTCACAATGAGATCGACATCAAGCCGCTTCTTGGAGTCCAGTGTCGCAGGGTTCGAGAGCTCCGACGGGAAGCTCATCTGTAAGCATGCAATGGCGTTGGCAAGCTCGCGGAACTCCGGGCGTTGCATCCCGTCGAGGTCATCGTTGTCGCGTAGGCGGCGGTTCTTCCACTTGCGCGCAAACTTGTTCACCCGGTTGAGTAGCACCGCTCCCTTGAGAGCCATCACGAGAGGATCCACGACGGGGTGCTTGATGTAGAGGTCTAACGATTCGAGGTCCTGCGCGTTGGGGGGAATGTCGCTTCGGCTGCTGTTGAAGTCGACGGCGGAGACGGGGAGAGGGATGGTCAGCTCATCCAGGGATAACGACGAGCCCCAGCCAGAAGCAGCCGATGCGACAGTGTCGTGGTACATGGCCATCCACACGACAATGCGACGCTCCTCCCGTTCCAGGGCGTCCACTGGTGGGGGAAGCATGACCGACTTCAGTGACAACTCTGCCGATCGCACATTGAGGCCGAGCGGGAGGATCATACGCGCCACCAGACCACAGTAGGTCCAGCACTCGAGCATACGGGTGTCGTCGATGAACACGCGGCTCAGGATGATCATGGCCCGGACGACATCGAATAACCGGTTGCCAGTGTTGAGGCCGTCCTGGATCGCGTCTTTGCCAAACGCAGCCTGCCGCAAACTGAAGGGCATGCCGTCAACCTTGGAGGTCGCCCTTTGGATCATGAACTCGATCTTGCCTTTGTCGTAGTCAGCTGCAGGGAAGTGCGACGCCAGGTTGTCTGGGGTGGGCTCGATCCAGGTGGCAGTGAGGGAGCAGATCGAGTGCAGGAGCGCGGGGTGGGGGAAGTTGGAGTGTGTCGGCGGCAGCGCCAGACGCGCCATGAAGCGGGCGCGGTGGAGTATGCGGGGGATGTTGGGGACGATCTCGAAGAAGACCTCGACGAGTGATGTGGTGACCGATGGTTCGGGTAGATTGTGCGGCCACCCTGGCCAGAAGAGGTCCACGAGCACCTGCGGGTCGAGAGAGGGATCGTTGTTGGCCCCATTCAGCCTGTCCAAGTCAACCATGTCGTCCAACTGTTCGGCGTTGGCCGACTTGAGCCCACTGGAGGAGCTGGCCCGGGTGGCATCGGAGAGCCCGTTCGACAAGTTGTTCACGTTCCACGTCTGCTCCTGGGACGGTGGTCCCATGTCGACATCGCCGCTCCAGTTGAGCGTGGTCGGCCCCGTTGGTGCTGGAGAGAAGTTGAATACGCCCGCAGGAGACAGCATCGAAGGGGCGGCATCCGCGAAGGCGGGTGGCGAGGGCATGGACATGAACGGCGTGAACCCTGTGCCGGACTCGCTGCGGTCGGCAGACGTGCCCATAGACATCCACATGCTCGTGGCGGATGCTGTAACATTGGGAGCGGCGCTCGTCCCAAACATGCTCTCGCCTAACCCGGACATCGAGTTCGAGATCATGTCGAGGAAGCCGCCTGGTGACTCAACGGGCGGCGCACCGAATCCAGCACCTGTCCACGGGTTGGATGTCGGCACAGAGGGTCCGCTTCCATTGATACCTGGCGTAGCCTTCTGGGCAAGCTGTTGTTCGAGCTCGGCTAACCAAGTCAGCGAAAATAGATCAACGAGGCACTCACCGACACGCTTCATCAGCCGGTCACGCTCATAGTCGGCGTCGTCGTCGGCCTTCCTTCGGCCTCCAGACGCCTTGCGCTTCTTCTTCTTGCCATCGTCGTCTTCTTTCGGGGAGGTGTCACCGTCATGGTGGTCTTTGTCCATCGAGTCATCATACTCGCAGGACAGAACTGGGTTGGTGGAGGGAGCGGTGCGCAGTAGGTGGCGGTACGAGCGTACGCATGTGGAGCAGTGGGGCCGGACTGCGTCACATTTCTGCATACGTGTCAGCCAAGTGCGGAGGGAAGACGGAGATGTAGACGCGGAAGAGAGTGTACAGAGGTGCGCGTGTCGGGGCCCGGCATGGGCGCCGAAAGTCAAGAGCACTCAGGCGATCCGCCCTATGTGCCTCCTGCTTCCGCAGGTCGCGCGTGTCTCCCGCTCCCTCGCCAAGGACGGCGCATCTGGTATCTCGAGTGCACTGGAACTCTCCAGATATAACTCTGGCACGGCCGTCTATCTCTCATACTCACAAGCTTTCGGCGCCGGCATGCGAGACAGGCCTGGTTGCGGCGGAGGACCCCGGCGACGTCACTCGGCGCTCCGTTCGCCTGTTGCTGCAGTTGCTGCGCTTGCTGCTGCTGGGCGTTGCTCGCCACAGTGTCAATGGGGACCGTACCCTGCAAGTCGGGCCGAGTTGGGATGTCGACCGGAACCGACATGGATGGATTAGGGAAGGAAGACATGCCGCGAGAAATGGGGGATATCCGAATGTGGGGAGGGGGAGGGAGGGGAGAGGGGGGGGCGACTATCGGCGATGGAGAGTGAGATCAGGCGGAGAGTGGCCCGTCGGAGTGTCGTTCATCGGAGGATGAAGCGAGGCCAAGCCGCAATGGCCACGCAAGCGTACTTTTTGTGTGCACGGATGATGGATGGGGTGGAGGAAGGACAAGTTGTGGGGGTGAAGACGAGGTCGGAGCCGTCAGAGGTTGGGGGAGCCAAAGGGTGGAAGGAGGGAGATGACGGCCCTGTGCCGGCAGTCAAGGTCGAGTGGACACGACGTGGAGCACGACTGTCTTGGGTACGAGATAGAGGAAGGGAGCGGAGTTGACGTGATCGACGTGAGAAAAAGAGAGAGAGAGAGAGAGAGAGAGAGAGAGAGATAGAGTGGTGGATGGGTGTGGAGAATGAGAAATGTGTGGATTGTGGATGTTGGGTGGGTGTCAGGCAGTTGCTACCAGTAGTAGTAGCTACCAGGTGGGATCGAAGAGCGGGCAGTAGTAGTCTGTAGTCTGCAGTCTGATTGCTTCCACCGGAAGGCCGGGGTGTGGGTGACGGTACCACCTCGGCCCGACGGTCATGCTCAGTCTATAGCTCTATTTAATCTACTTGGCCCGGGACCTTAGACCCCATTATCTCCCAATTCATTCAATCATAATCACCCTAATCACACCCCTCTAGACTCTTTGAGTCTCGCTTGCATCTGCTGACTGACCACGCGCAACTTCCGCACATGTCCGCACCAATCCACAGGGAGCGGGCAGAGGCGGGCAGTTGGCGAGCTTCAGCGATCCTCCCCCATTTCTCTGCGAGGAGAAGAGAGTCAAAAGGGTGGTGGGCGGGCGGGCAGAAGAGTGCATGCCTGCTGACTGTTCCGCACCGACCCACTCCGTCTCCATCCCGACTCATTTTCGCGGCCTCTCCCGTCATTGGCCCCACGCCGAGCGCTCAAGTCGTACTCGTGCGACTGCCGTACGGCATGCTAGGATGGTGGCGTCGTCTCCGCCCGTGTCGGAGGTACGCGTGAGGAGAGTTGACGTACGAGGCGTAACCACAGACACAGACGCAGATGTCGCGCGGACTTCGGCCGCGTGTTCGGAGGCACGGCACTTCCAGGTGTAAACATGAGGACCAGGCGCCAGACTGCCTGTACAGCTGCGGGGGCCGAGGTAGCTAGCGAGAGTGGCAATTGGGCGTCAGTTGGCCCTACTCCCAAGAGATTCCAGTAGTCATCATTCCCCAGCGGCCCTCTGGTGCCGTTGCTCGTGCTGGTCATGTGGCTGAACATGCCGTGTACCCTATCATGAGCCTGTTGTAGCCGCTTGTGCCGTTTATCGGGGGAGTGGGTGGTGGGGGGGGGTGGCGGGTTTTGTCTGCGAGGGGAGCGAGTCACAAGGGTAGCATGGGTGGACGGGCCAAGCCGGAGGGCGTTCTAGCCGCCTTTGCCCTTGCCGTCTATCGCCACTACTCGTCTCACGTCTCAGCACATGTCGTCTCACCTGATCATGTCAACATGCCTTGAAACGCACTAGCACGAGCTCTGGACCCATCTCGACTTGAACTTATCACCGATGGCCGAGCCCTAGAGAAAAGGTACAAACGAGGGAATGAGGATCGTCGCCGAGGCTGCCATCACCTTGAAATGGCGCACGTGGGCTGTTACGTACACGGGAATATCCCTCCCCCGATGAACGGCATCGCCGACTTGCAGCGATGTCGAGCACTTGCACCTCCGAAATTTCCTAGTATCATTAACGCGGCCATGTTCCTGCCCCGCCTCGCTACAGCCGGGCCATCAAGGCGGATCCCCTACCCCGCCTCGGGCCCCACGCGCGTGCAATGTGCGCGCCTCGCCATCACGCCCACCCTTCGGTCGCTTGCCTCGATCGCCCGGCCCTCGTTCTCCCGGCCAGCCGTCACGCGCCTTGGCATCGCGCCAGGCCTGCGCTCCTACGCGACGCCGCGCAGGAGGTCCATGAAGAACCAGTTGACCGGGCAGCAGTGGCCATGGCACGTTGTCGAGAACCCGCCTGCGGGGATGGAGGAGATTGAGCGCGTCATCTTTGCGCGCGCAAACAAGACGCTCGGCAAGACGTTTTGGGCCATGTCGATCGTTTTCACGTTCGGTATTGTCAACTGGATGCTGCTGCCGACTCCGAACCAGGCCATCGAGAAGGGCATCAAGCCTGAGGAGGACCGGTGAGTTGTGCAGGGCGGCTAGCCGGGGCGAGCGCGTGCACGCGCTGCTGATGTGGAGAGAGACTTGGGGGATGTGATGGCGTTGCTGACAGCAGCGAGGTCATGGGCATGCCCCTCGAGACGTTCTTTACCTGGGTCACGGGCGGCTGGGTCGCCGTGTGCGGTGCGATCGCCGTCGGCGGTCTCTTCATGATGTCGCGCTTCGTCTCCCGCCTCTCACTCGTGCAGCAGAAGGCGGTTGGTGCCCCGCCCGCCTCTGCGCGCAAGTTCCTGCGCATGAGCACGGCCGTGCAGGGCGCTCTGCCGTTCTTCCGCGCGCCGCGCGAGATCCCCATCGCTGCCGCACACGTCGAGCTCCTCCGCGGCCGCCAGACGATGAAGGGCGGGCGGGAAATCAACCCTTACCTCAAGCTCGATATCCGCGACCCCAACGCCAGCGCCGGGCTCCGCCTGCTGGACCGCGCCGCGACGTACCGCCTCGACTTTAGCGAGAACGACCTCTCGGAGAAGGGCGAGATGGTCCTCTCGATGCAGAGGCTCGAGGACGTGTTTGGCTCGCTCGACTACAGCCAGGGCCGGTGAGGGATTGCAGTAGAACACCTATCATAATTGCATGGACGTATTGCATATGGCGACGTGTAGGGCGGTGTGGAGTTGTGGACATGTTGAGCGACATGGGCAAACGACGAGCAAGAGGAGCGACCCGGATATAGATAGCATGAATGCGACCTCCACCTGTGTATTTCCGGCATTCACTGAGTGTCGGTTGTGGTTCGGTGACGTTCTGCAACTTCTTGTCAACAACACTGTCCTCTTCCACTTGATCAAACACACATAACACTGCAGACCACACATCTTCACGCGTCCCGACATATCCCTCTTAGCCCGCCATGTCGGTCCAGCGCGATCTCTTCGGGCGGCCACTGCCAACGGGCTTCCCATCCCGCCCCGACAGCTCTGAAGGCGCAGACCCTCCATTCCGCCCCCCTCCCACTCGCCCAACCCGCCCTTCGCTCCCCTTAAACCCACAAGACGAAGCCAAGATGGAAGCCTTCCGCAAGGTAGCTGATCGTATTGCGCCTAGCTGACAGCAGGTCAAGCCGACCTGCGTGCAGCTCATGTCCATAGCGACTCAGCCGCCGACGACAATCTCGAGGCACGCGGGCCTGCTGAGCACACTCATCACCATTGTCAAGACCTTCCCCCCACCAGCTTTCACTCCCAGCCTCATCAACTACCTCATCTTCCCACTCACCACGACCCTCCGGCAGACCGCTGCCCCCGCTGCCCTGCCCGACGCATTCCTCGAAGCGGCGTTCCGCCTCCTCGCCCTCATCGTGCGGCACTGGCGCGCCGTACCTGGCGGCATGGACTCAGCGGCCTGGGAGCAACTTTGGCGCTTTACAGTCTCAGCCGTCGGAACGCGAGGGAAAGGCAAGGAACGCGCCGCGGGGCAGGAGGTGCAGCTCGACGCGCTCGACCTCCTCGCTGCCCTGTTGGAGCCACACACCGAGGAAGGCGTCGTCCACCCCACCCCTGCGATGCGGAGGGCCATCTCCGGTTCCACAGCGCCGCTTCTGCCCACCCTCTTCCAGAGCATCACCCTCGCAGTCGACTGCGCCGCACCCCAGCCCCCTCATCCGGCGCTGCAGCGCGCTGCCGTCGGTCTTGCCCGCACCCTCCTCGGATACCTGGCGGGACAGAGTGCCGTCCTCGCCTCCGTCCTCCCTGGCATCGTGACCGCCAT
Source organism: Cutaneotrichosporon sp. PK4640 (assembly GCA_023630115.1). Classification (NCBI taxonomy): domain Eukaryota; kingdom Fungi; phylum Basidiomycota; class Tremellomycetes; order Trichosporonales; family Trichosporonaceae; genus Cutaneotrichosporon; species Cutaneotrichosporon sp. PK4640. The sequence continues at coordinate 78,595 of JAMALN010000181.1, forward strand.
GTCGAAGGATATCCTCGGGCTGGGGAAGGCGCTCAAGGGTGACGTGGGGGCTGAGATGGCCGGTGCGATACAGGACGTCGTGACCGAGACGCTTGACGATGAGTCTCTGCGCAGGCTCGGGGTGCTGCGGCCACAGTTCAACGACCTCTCCGAGCTCGCAGACGGATGGGAGCGTGGCGACATAGCAGACGATCCTTCACCCGCCCCGTCGTCCCCAGCTCCGTCTATTGCCTCGCCGAGGCCTGCAGAACGCTTCCCACCACTCACGGCATCCTACCTCGATTTCACCAGCGCGCGGCTGCAGAACATAATCCCGCCCGTCCTCGCCGCGCTGACGGGTCACAACTCGGACCTTGCGCGCCGCGCCGCCGCGGGGTTGGCATATGCGCTCATTAACCAGTGCGCCGAGGCACTGCCTCGCCTGCTTCCCCCCTCACTCTCCACGCTGCTCCTCCTCAGTCGCGATGACTTTGACCCCGTACGCGACGACGCACTGGCCAAGCTCCACCGGCTACTCCGGACGCACGACCTCGATGGTGCGCTCCTCGACCTCTTAAGCGGCGCAATCAACGCGCTTCCCCGCTTAATCCGCGGAGCCAACGACACAAAGGTCAGCGACGCGGCGCGCCTCGTCACTGCCATTGCGAAGGTTACCGCCACGCAGGGGTCAGACGCTATAGCCCAGCTGCTTGGCCCGAGTGGACACGTCGATCGCTGGGCGTGGGCACTGCTCGACTGCCTCGAACTCGACCGGCCCAGGGGCTGGAGCTCTGTCGTCAATGCTGCCCATCGCACTGCCGAGCTTGGGTGGAGCGGGAGCATGGTGTCCAACAAGATGATTGAGGGCGGCAGTGCAGTGCCCGACACGGCGTATCCACACCTCCCACTGCGATACGTGGAGGCGGAGTCCTCGGCGCGCTCTCTCGCCTCCATGCTCGAGGCACTCGGCGCCGCAGGCGGCGAGGCTGGTCTCCACAGCATCGACTACTTCATTCGCTTCGCCAAGGCACACCGTGTGCGCGACCCGGCCAAGGCCGCCTCTGCCGTGTGGGTTGTGCAGCGCCTGTTAGCCGGCGTGGCGTCGACGAACGAAGGCGAAAAGGCGCCCCGCGCCGTCCGCAAGATGGCGCGGCAAGTCGCGCGCACACTCGTGGCCATGGATGACGACGAGGATGAAGACGTCGAGTGGGACGGCGAGACGATGGACCCGGCGGACGCCGAGGCGCTTGTGCCCGTCGAGCGTGCTCGGGGGCTGGACGAGCTCACGACCCTGCTGGACAAGACGCCGCGCAACTCCTCCGCTGCAGCGGAAACGGCGCGTTTATATGCCATTGCGCAGCGTGTGCTCCTCAGCGCATTGTCACTGTCCACTCTGGGGGGCTGCGCGAGCATCCTCGGCCACGGATTCCGGCCTCTCCTCCTGCATGCGCTTTACGCCATCCTCGCGGCGCTCTCATCGCCGCACGACCTCGTTCGCTCGTACGCCGAGATCACTCTCGAGCGGGTCGCCCACGAGAGCGGGTACGCAAGCGCCCAGAACCTGGTTCTCGACAACGTCGACTATGTCGTCAATGTCGTGTCCCAGCGCCTCACGTACCACCGCCTCTCGCCGCACGCACCGCTCGTGCTCATCGCCATGATCCGGCTCGTGGGCGCGCCGATTGTGCCGCTAGTGCATGATGTGGTGGACGAGATATTCGACGCGCTCGACGACTTCCACGGGTACGCGGCGCTCGCCAGCGCACTCCTCGCCGTCTTGACCACGCTTATCGACGTCATGGCCGCTGAAACTGCCGATGCAGGTCCGACAGAGGAGCGCGCGGCGGCACGGGCACAGGCAAGGCGGCTTCTGGACCCGCCGAGCCCGCAGCGCGACTTTGCCAACTTCACCAAGTGGTTCAAGGCTCGCGGGGAGATGGCTCGTGCCGAGGCGGAGGAGATCATTGAGCGCGTCCCGAGGGGGCCGCTCGGCCAGTACGCCGAGGACGCGAAGGAGGAGGAGCCGATGGAGGAGGACAAGCCCGAAGACCCGACCCCGCCCACGCGCTCGCAGGAGGTTGCGGCGCAGATCCTCGCCAAGGCGGGATACTACCTCTCGCACGCGTCGCCGTTCCTCCGCGCGCGTGTGCTCGGCCTGATTGCACGCGCCGTTCCCGTATTAGCGCAAGCGGGGCGCGAAGGCGACCTGTTACCCGTGATCGAAGGCGCCTGGCCGGCCATCATGGCGCGCCTGGACGACGGCGTGCCGTACGTCGTCTCGGAGGCGGCGGCGGTAGTCGCGAGCCTGAGCGAGTACATGGGCGAGTACGTCTCCCGGCGGGTGGCGGACGACGCGTGGCCGCGCATGGCGCGCATCCTGCGCACGACTAAGATCCTCGAGGCCAAGACGAGCCTCAAGGGCGCGTACACTGTCGCGCACAGGCTCTACGTCTCTCTCATGGCCACGGCCAAGTTCGTCGCTGCCGAGGTCCCTGTCAAGGAGGGGCTGCTTTGGGATATGGTGTTGAGCTTTCGACCGTTCCTGGATCGCCGGGCGGAGACCGAGATCCAGGACCGCGCGGTCGAGCTCTACGCTGCGCTCAATGCGCGGGACGGCGACGCCCTGTGGATCGCTCTCCAGGCCACGCGGGGGGAGGTGGGCGGCGTGTGGGCGTACCTCCGCGACGAGAAGCTGGAGATTGGCGAGAACGCCGCGCGGGTCTTTGCGGAAGGCGAGGCGGATGGGGACGTAGATGGGGACGTTGAGGAGGTGGACTTGGGAGAGGAGGAGCCGCAAGTAGAGTACTCGCTCGACGCGGACCTCGACCTCGACTAGACACTAGATGCATACTGTATTTGTAATCACACATGGTCGGTGGGCATGTTCATCTGGCGGAGCACGACCCCTCCCTCGGCGAGGAGTGCGGCGCTGGCCGTGTCCATGCTATAGCTCTGGTTGTACACGACCTCGCGCACGCCGCACTGCACGATCTTGACAGAACACAACAGACACGGGCAGGTGTTGCAGTAGATGACCGAGTCTGGGCCGATGCGCTCGCGCCCCGCCTCGAGCAACGCGTTCTCCTCGGCGTGCAGGCAGAAGCAGGCGCCGAGGTCCTCCCCGCCCTTGGCCGGCCCGTTGCAGCGCGCACACCCGCCCTGGTTGCAGTTCGTTGTGCCGCGCGGTGTGCCGTTGTACCCTGTGGAGATGATGCGCTTGCCACGCACGAGGATGGCGCCGACGCGGCGCTTCATGCAGTTGGAGCGGTGGGACGCGAGGGATGCGAGCGTCTACTGTCAGCTGCGCCACGAGCGGCTCACCATAAAGTACAGGTCCCAGCCGGGCCTGAGGCGCTCCTCGTCCAGCAGATTAACCGCGTCGAGGTGCCGGTACAGCCCGTCGAGGTCGGGGAAGCCGTTGGAGATGCGCAGCGCCGCGGCGGTGAGCACGCGCGCGAGGTCGGACTGCTGCCCATTGGCGGTGGAGGTCGCGCTCCCCGCCGATCCGTGGAGGGAGGCGTCGTGCTCGTCGACAAAGGCGTCGAGAGTGAGGCTGGGGTGAGCGCGCGAGCGGAGCGAGGGGCGAGTGGGTGGGGTGAGCGAGCGAGTGGGTGGGGTGAGCGAGCGAGGCGGGGTGGGGGGAGGGGAAAGCCGCTGCAGCGCCCTGTAAAGTCTGCCCGACACTCACGCTGGCCGCCGCCGCCGCTCGCGCTCGAACCGCGCGCGCAGGGGCCCGTCCACGCCCACGAGGAGGAACCACGGGCGCTTGAGCCACGGCTCGATGTCCGCCCAGGAACGGAGGGACGTCGTGACGTGCCGCGAGCGCCAGGCGCGCGTCGCGGCGTCGAGCATGGCGTCCGAGCTGGGGAAGGTGCGCTGGGGTTAGTGGCCGGGGGGAGGCAGCACCCACCCACTCGTCGACGCCGAGCGAGACGCCGCGCTCGGGCTCGCCGTCCGTGCGGACGACGGCATCCGGCGCCAGGTCGAGGCGCGTGAAGCCGTGCCGCTGGACGAGGTAGTCGAGCACGGCGTGCTTGCCGGACGACGGGGTGCCGACGAGCGCGATGAACATGGCGATGTGGTGGTCAGTGGAGAGACGCGTCGCGCGAGCGGAATGATTTTGGGTGGGCCAGGCGCGAGCGGAATGATTTTGGGTGGGCCAGGCACGAGGCGACTGGGTGCCGCCAACTCTGCCACCAGCAGCTGCTTCACTACTCGCCGCGCTAATGCAGATGCAATCCATGACAGGTATGGCCGGTGAGATGCTACATATCCTCTACTCGTCTACAGCTCGCTATGCCTCGGCGCCTTGCGCTTCTTGCTCCGCTTCCCGTCCACCATCTCGGCGTCTGGCGTGCTCGGCGTCCCGGGCGTCCCCGGCGTCGTGGGCACGCTCTTGCTCTTCTTCTTGAGGGGCGTCGACACCGCGCGGTGCCCGTTCCCGTTCGGGAGCCCGTTCGGCTTCTTCTTCGGCAGCGGCTTGGGCTTGGGCTTGGCGCTGGTCCTGAGGCCGCGGAAGAAGGTCTCGAGCTCGGCCACCTCGCGGTCCGTCACTGCCCTCACGGCATCGGGCGCGACGCTCGCCTCGAGCGTCGCGGCCTCCTCCTCATCCACCTCCATCGGCGCATCCTCGCCCTCGGGGCGCGGGGCGAGCAGCTCGTCCATGAACGCGTCGAACAGCATGCCCACCGGCGGGAGGGTGTGACTCGCGCCCTCGAACACGGCCTCGGGGCGCCCGGCGGCAGCCCGCTGGAGGGCCGACACGGCGGCCTCCTCCTTCTCTGGAGGAGGGGCGAGCTCGTCGAGGAACGCGTCGCGGCCAAACATCTCCTGCCAGATGCTCGTGGCGCGGCGGGGCGCGTCAGCCTGGATCGCGCGCTTGGTCGGCGCCGAGGCCTTCTGCAGCTCGCCGAAGCGGTAGATCTCGCCCGAGGGGGCGATGCCCACCAGGTGGACAGCGGCGGAGGGGAGGGACGCGAGCGCCGAGATGGGAGTGGCGAGGGTGACGATGCGGCCCGCAGAACCGTTGGGCCCCATGATCGTCACCTCCGTCTTCGGCTGGGCCTGGGTGCCCTTCTTGGGCGGGACCGCGCGCGCCGCGAGGATGCCGGTGCGCAGGCCGACGAGCATGTCCGCCGCCTGGTTTGGCAGAGTCGCAACCAGCTCGCAGGAGAGAACGTCCCAGACGGCCACACCGGTGCGGGCCGCCGCGACGATGTAACGCCCCTCAGGGCCAGCGAAGGCGAGCTTGCGCGCGTCGACAGGAGACTCGAGGGCGCGCACAAAGACGTTGGTCGTGGCGTCCCAGAGGGTGACAACCTGTCCGTGGGCTAGGACAACGAGCGACCCGTCCGGCGAGAATCCTGCGGCGTGCACCGGCAGCGAGCGGTAGCTGAAGGTCGAGCGGAGCGCCCAGTAGACTGAAGTCAGCTTAGGTCACGGCAACGGCGAAGCTGAAGGGGGCAGATCTCAGAAGTAGAAGTAGGGTATCCGCAACAAGTTTAGGACTGTTGAGCTTGAAATTTGGTTTACTCATCATTGAGCCCCCAAAATGCACTCACGTTCAGCAATAGCCGGCCTCTTCGACGACGCCTTGCCTGTCTGTCAGCAAAATTCACAAACAGAAAGGGCCCCCTCAGGATTGCAGAACATTTGTTCCCCATGGGTATGCGGAAGTTTAGTAATGTGTTGTTTGTTTGTCATCGTTGGGGGCCCTTCATGCAGCTCAAGCAACTTACCCTGCTCGCTCTTCTTCGCCTGGCGCACGTGCCAGAGCTTGACGGATCCGCCCGTGGCGGTGGTGATAGCATACGGCTCGGAGCCGGTCTCGCCGAACGCGAGCGCCGTGAGGTCCTCGGTCCCGTGAGGGCGGGGGTACTGCGTGTTGATGATGTAGCGGTCGCCGTTCCAACGCCAGAACTTGAGCGTCTTGACCAGACCACCGCCCTCGGCCTCGTCGGCTGGCCGGCCCTCAAGGGTCGCCATCCACTCGGAGCGCCCGTCGCGCACGGCGCTGAACGCAACCATCTCGACGGCCACGGGCTCGAGCTCCTTCTCGTCGCGCCGGGAGACGCGGTTCGACGGCGCAACCTCGAGGTCGAAGAGGACGCGCGACTCGAGGGGGTCGATGAACTGCAGAGTCGACGGATGGGAGGAGGGCACGACCAGCGCCTTGCTCGCGGGGTGCACGGCGAGGGGGTAGGCCCGCTTCGAGGTGGGCCGCAGGGGGTCGAGGCGCACGCCGGAACCGACAGCCGAAACGGCGCCGCTCGATGCACCAACGCGCATCATCGCGCCGTCCGCGAATCCCATCCAGAACTCCTCCTCGACACCGCGCGAACCCGGGCGTACAGTAACACTCAGGATCGGCCGTCCGCCCAGTCGAGGGATGTACTCGCGCTTCCCCGACGCGAGGTGCCACTGGACCAGCACGCTCTCCTCACCAACCGAAAGGATCTGGGCGCCCGCACTCGTGAACGCGATCGCGGCGACCGCGTGCGCGTGCCAGTGCAGCGAGGTCGTCTGCATCCGCTTCTCGTTGTCGTTCTGCTGCGCCTGGCCGGCGCCCGCGTCGAGCTGCCGGAACGCCTCGGCGAGGCCGTGCCACAACCGGATGACACCCTTCACGTCGCCAGTCGCAAACCACTCGTCCTGCTGCTGGCCCGACCTTGACCGCCTGTCGGGGGCAAACGCGCCGCACGTGAAGGTCTCGTCGCTGATAAACTTGGTGCACTTGGGCTTCCAGGTGCCGTCAGGCCCCTCGGCCTTGGACAGCCGGTAGACGTACGCCTTGGTGCCGGCGAGGGCAATGAGGTAGTTGGAGCGGGGGGAGATGAAGATGGCGCTCGGCGGGGCGCGCAGCTTGCCGAACTGATGCACGAGCGAGGCCGAGTCCTCGTCCTTGGCCTGGCCCGCGAGCCGAATCCGCACCACCTTGTACGACAGGTTCGTAGCTGAGGTCAGCTATGCGACGTGCAAACAGCTAACTTACGATCAGTGTTGGACCGCTTGCCCGACTTGGACTTGACGGTGCTGAGGTTGGCGAAGATCCACCAGACGCCGTTGAGCTCGCCGAGGCAGATTTGCTTGACATGCCCCTTCTCGGCGGCAACGATGGTGCGCACCAGCCGCCCCTCGACCCAGTCCCAGACCTTGACGGTGCCGTCGTCGCTCGCCGTGATGATCTGCAGCGCGTTGGTGGGGTGCACGAGCAGCGCATTGATCGGCTTGCGGTGCCCGTTGGGGTCGGTGGACGAGAGCGTCGACAGCCGCTCAAAGTTGGGGCCCGTTGACGAGTGGACGAACACCGAGGTGCCAGCGGCGGTGAAGTAGAACCTGCCGTCAGCTGACCAACTACAAGCAAGCTCACCGTCCGTCCTTGGACCACACGGGGGGGACAGAGGACACCTCGCTGCGCGCGATGGGGATGCAGTCCCAGCTCTCTGTTGATTCCGGTTTGGGCTTGGGCTTGGAGGGGCCTGGTGCTGAGCCCGACGCCGCGGCAACCTGCTCGCGCGCCCGCTCGCGCTCCTTGCCCTTGGACTCTCGCCTCTTCCTTGTCGCGGACTTTGGTGTTGGGGTTGACAATGGGTCGGCCATTGTGCGTTTGTGTGTGAGATGACTGCACGGCCTCGAGATGTTGCTGGGCAAAATTCGAGAACGGTTGGAGGAAGGGGGGGCGACTGACCTCTGTCAGGTGGCATGGTGGATGCAGAAATTTCCAAGGTGGGGGGAGGAAATATACCAACCATGTGACAACCACTTTCTGCAATTTGCCTCTCTGGCAGTCCGTGGTCGGTGGACGCTACCAAGGACAATGAGCTCGCCATCTTGTCATCCTTAAAAGTACCAACTACATCTAAAATGGCGCTCAACTTCGTCTTGCCAGCTATCCACGACAACGAGGACGGCTCCTGGGGCCCTAGCTCCAGCGCTCTCCCCTCCAACTTCAAGGAGTGAGCCACCTCCCTCCACCTTACCCCGCCTCGTCTTCCTCCCACTTCCTCCTCCTTCTCCTCGTCTTTCTCTACCGTGCGGGCAGCTAACGTCGCGAGCATTCCTTACTCGGCCTTCAGCAAGAGTGACAAGCTCAACCGCATTGCTGATTGGCACACCGAGGCCGACGCCGGCGCGTCGGGCCAGCGCCGCCAGCAGCAGGGGCGCCGCCAAGGCCGCGAGGCGTACGGCGCGTCCGAGTCGAACGCGTTCGGCTACGTGCACGACGAGGACGAGAAGAGCTTCTCGCTCGTTGACAACAGCTCGCGGGCGGCAGCTCGTGGCCGCACCGGCGGTCTCCGTGGCCGCACCACCGGCGGGCGTGGAATGGTCTCGGCGGGACGCGCGCCCCAGCGTGGTCGTGCGATCGGCGCGCCCCAGCGTGGCGGCTACAGCTCGCGTGGGCGGGGCGGTGGCCGTGGTGGCTACGGTGGTTACGACAAGCCCCAGAGGACGCGCGACTCGTCGGTGGCGATCGGTGCCGAGTGGGAGGTTGTGGAGGAGCTCGAGTTCTCGCGGCTCAACAAGCTGAGCATGGGCGTCAACGAGCCCGAGAACCTCAAGAGCGCCGGTACGCTGCAGGGCTACGACAAGGCGTTTGACCGCATCAACACCCGCAGCCTCAAGAACCTCGAGATCCAGGAGCGCGTGCGCTACAACGAGACGACGAGCGAGGACCCCATCATCAAGGAGCTTTCGGAGCAGAAGGCCGGCACCGTGTTCGCCACCGACTCGATCCTCTCGGTGCTCATGTGCGCGCCCCGCTCGGTCAACTCGTGGGACATTGTCATCGAGCGCCGCGGCGACCAGGTCTTCCTGGACAAGCGTGGTGGTGCGCCGTTCGACGTCCTCAGCGTCAACGAGAACGCGTACGAGCCCCCCGCCGACTCGGACGACCTCAACGGCGCCGCCTCGCTTGCGCTTGAGGCCACCTACATCAACCAGAACTTCACCTCGCAGGTCATCGACCTCAAGAGCAAGGCGTACACCCCCAACCCCAACCCCTTCTACGACGCCGCCGAGGAGACCGAGCCCCTCGCCTCGACCCTCTACCGCTACCGCAAGTTCGACCTCTCGGTCGAGGAGGACGAGGAGCTCAACCTCGTTGTCCGTACCGAGGTCGACGCGTACCTCAACAAGAAGAGCCACCTCATCACCGTCAAGGCGCTCAACGAGTACGACCCCCGCCAGCAGGGTGCGGGCAACAAGGCGCTCGACTGGCGCAAGAACCTCGACACCCAGAAGGGTGCCATCGTCGCCAACGAGATGAAGAACAACAGCGTCAAGCTCGCCCGCTGGGCCGTCCAGTCGTACCTCGCCGGCGCCGAGCTCATGAAGCTCGGCTACATCTCGCGCGCCAACCCGCGTGACGCTCAGCGCCACACCATTGTCGGCATCCAGAGCGCCAAGCCCGTTGACTTTGCCCGCCAGATGAACGTCTCGCTCAACAACGGTTGGGGCATTGTCCGCACCCTCGTTGACATGGTCATGAAGCAGCCCGAGGGCATGTACGTCCTCGTCAAGGACCCCAACAACCCCATGATCCGCCTCTACTCGGTGCCCGAGGACGCCTTTGATGAGGAGGAGGAGGAGGAGCTCGTCCACCACCACCAGCAGGAGGACGACGAGTAAGGTAGACTAGTTGCTTAGATCATGTATCGGTTACGCTAGGCGGCGCAGTGGCGGCAACCGCGGCGGTTCTATGGTCTATAGCGCGTGGCACAGGGTTGGAGCGGCTGGTCTGCGATCTGCGACAGCGTTATCGGATATCGCGCAGAGGCTGGAGGGCTGGAGAGGTGATAGTCGAGGCTGTGGGGTCAGCCTGTGTCACTTGCTCAGCAGGGCTGCGCACTTCACATGCAATGGTGGACACGCACAGTTCACGGATGGTGGCTTATCACCAACTGCTCTTGCGCCCCAGGCGGGAGCTGCGGGGGTGCGGGGAAGCCGCAGCGACGCGTCGGAGACACCGCCAAGAAGTATCGTGCCACTGCCGGTCCGTCTCCGCCGCCTCCGTCCGCCTTGCGCCCGCCTCGCCAGTTCGCTTGGCGTCGGGGTCGGGGCAACCTCGCTAGGCGAAACGGAAGTACGTCCACCCAACCCAGTTCGCGATGGCAAACCACGCCGTGACGGGAACCAGCAGCGGGACGAGGTACTTGTAGTGCGTGTCCGCGCAGAACGCCCCGCTCTGGTGTCAGCTTCCGGCCCGGCCCGGACGCACCGGACAGTAGAGGTAGGACGCGGCGAGGGCGAGGGCGCCGACGGAGAGGGCGGCGAACGCGCCGGCGCGGGCGTACAGCTGCGCCGAGGAGAGCATGAGTGTGTGGTTCCACGAGTCAGGTGGAGGTTTTGAATTGTGCGCTGCCTTTGGCTTGGCTGACTGATGCGGCGATGCTGACGCTGCTGCGCAATGCACAGACCGGTGCTTGTCACCGCTTGGGGGGCGTTGGGGCGCCAGCTGTGCGTCTCCACCTCCGCCTCCGTCCCCAACCCGGCCCCCACCGCTCGTTGCTCGTCAACGCAAATGCATTGTTCCAATTGTGAGGCGGGAGATTAGGGATTAGGGTGGGGGATTGTTTAAGAAGTACTATTGCGGATTAGGATGACGATTTGTGGCAAGTAAGTGATCGGCGGTGTGGTCGTCATAGACCAAGACTTTGGTTCCTCCCTCCCCGACAGTTGGGCTACAAGCTACCATTTAGAGTCAGCCTCACTCCTCCATCTCTTTTCTCTCTACACTCTCCATCTACTCGTCTTCACACACGCTCCTCTCCATCCCTACCCTCTACCGCGCATCCCCACTCCACACTCATTCTACTCCGCTGCCCCCCGTTCACGGCCCCGCCTGCCCCTGGACCGCTGGGACCAGCCAACCCCTCCCGCCGGGACGAGTGCAGTGCCTTGCGCGTCTGCTGGCACCAAACCAACAAAGCGCGCCTCCTCTACGACCCGTCACACCCAACGACCTCCCTCCCACCCTCACTTCCTCTCTCGCCCCACCCACAGCCCCCCAACCGACTCTCTCCCGTCCACTGACCCTTGTCCGCCCCGGACATAGGTCCGAACGCCGGCTCCTCTGAACCGGCCAAGATCTCTTGCTCCGCATCCCAGCGCGCCCGCTCACGCCGGCATGAGCGGCGCCCGCGCACCACAATCGCCGACGGCGCTGGGTCTGGCTCTGCGGCCAGGCCCGGCAACCGCTCCACCCCCGCCAATGCCCATCCCGCCAAGGGCGCGGAGACGCTCGCTGTCCAACATGATGGGCTCACCTGGGTCGCCGAGACGTCCATCTACCCTCCTCTCAGCCAGCCCGTCAGAGCAGGCAGGCATCCTCCGCCGCCGCTTCAGTTCAATGTTTACGTCGGAGGGCGATCCCGGTTCCCCGTGCCCGCCGTTCGCGCTTGACGCCGACATCCCCGAGCCAGAACCGGAACCCTTCAAGGACCGCAACGCGATCAAGGTCAAGATCATCACATGGAACATGGCCGACTCGGTGGTGAGTCCTGTGTGGCTGTGCAGCTGTGATGTGTCGCTGATCATCAGCCCAAGGGCGACCTGTCGGTGTTGCTTGGTGACATCCCGGCGAGCGCCTACGAAATACTACCGAAGAGCGATGACCTTCCAGAGCTACCACTCGAGGACGCGCACCCGTACCATGTCGTGGTGTTTGCGGCTCAAGAATGTCCCAGCGCGTCGGGCATGCCTCGCGGCCTGGGCGGGTCGCTCATGAAGGGTGTGGGCTTGCAAAAGTCCGAGGCGGCTCGGCGCGAGCGCGAGGATAAGAAGGAGGAACAGGGGGAGAAGCGGCGGCAAGAGAAGGAGGCCGAGAAGGAGACCAGAAAGGCCATTCGCGAGATCCGCAAAGAGTTCCTTGAGCGTTCGGCGAACGCGGCTGCCGAGAAGGACGCGATTCACGCCCTCAAGGAGCTGCGGAAGGAGCACAAGGAGCGCGAGGGGCCCGCAGCCAGTCTCAAAGATCTTATAGACAAGGACAAGAACACCAAGGAGCAGGAGAAGGAGGTCAAGATCCCTGGCCTGGGGATCTCCCTCTCCGGCCTCACCGAGGATCTCCTGGCGAAGTCGAAGGCCTCAGCCATCGTGGAGAGCGCTTCCGACACCGACTCCTTGGCCTCGCGGAAGGTACAGACGAACGGGACGAACGGCGACAACACCTCGGTCAAAGTCGATGGGACTATGGCCCCGCTGGCTCTCACTGCCGCCGAGGACGATGGCGCTGCCCCTCCTCCAGTGAGCATCGCCGGTCCAGGCCAGGACACCTTCAACCCAGTCCCCAACCAGAGCCCCTCCGCGGCTACCCTCCCAACGGACGTCGTACCGCCTGTACCCTTGCCACCTGCTGCTGTGTCGCCTAGCATTGGTGTCTCGACCCAGGGCAGCACCAACGGCCACCAGACCGATACTCCCATCACCAGCTCCAACGGCGACTGCATGCCTCCATCTTCGGAACCGCTCCAACCGAAGGCCGTCCAGGAGCTCAAGGAGCTGAATGGCGAGCAGGCACCCCCACCGGCTGCTGGAACACCCGCCCAGCAAGTGAAGGAGAAGCCCTCCCGCGAGCAGCTGAGGATAGACCCTCTGTACAAGCGGAAAGCCGACTCCAAAGAGTCGGTGGCCACGGGGCGCAGCCATACAGCATTCGACATCGGTGTCGGCAGCCCTATGAGTGACCTCGCAGGAGCACTTGGCCGCAAGGGGTGGAGTGGTATGCTTGAAGGTGAGCGAGGTCTCGAACGGCGCTGACAGCAGAATGGTTCTGCGCAGGTCCCCCAAATCCGTGCCGTGATCCTTCTCCTCTCGCCTCGCCGCCTATGAGCAGTGGGGCAGAGGTCGGTGAGCAGCGCAATCAAGGTGACTACCTTTCGCCCACTGGTGGCGGCCAATCCATCCCTTCACACCACCGCGCATCGTCCATGTCACATAAGCGATCACCTTCGCTGCACGCGGCCTCAAGGCCCATGAGCGTCGCGCATAGCCTGCAGGTCCCAGCTGCAGTGGCAAACGGCAACCTCGGTGTCACCTCCACGCCGTATGGCAGATCAATATCCGGCCAGTCGATCCATTCGATCGACACAACCGCGAGCTCACTCCTTGCGCCCCAGGAAGACCGGCAGTTTGGTCGGTCATTTAGTGGCCAAATGGGCAAGTCACCCGGCGTCTTCGACTCGCCCACAATGGACGAGTCACCTGTGAAGAGGTCATGCCGCCAGCCAGGTGCCGGGGCCTACGTCCACCTCATCAAAGAGCGGTTGATGGGCCTATACGTCCACGTCTTCGTGTACAAGGGCTGTGAGCACCTAGTCGAGGGCGTCGACAAGGACTTTGTGAGAACAGGGCTCGCTGGCGGTCGTATCGGCAACAAGGGCGGAATGTGAGTCCAATTGGTCTGACAGAACTGACGCGTAGTGGTATCAGTCTCAACCTCAAGGGCCACCGGCTGTTATTCGTCAACGCGCATCTCGCTGCCCACACGGAGTGCAACGATGACCGTGTTGCCAACATCAACAAGATCAAAAATGAGCTCAAGCCCAACTGCTTCCTCGCTCAGGATGACCCACGGGCGGCGATGCCAGACATTACGGACCGCTTCGACACGACGTTCTGGTGTGGAGACTGTGAGCTGGGACAAGTACGCGATCATGCTGACGCCAGTGAACTTCCGCGTCGACATCAGCCATCTGCATTCCAAGTGGCTACTCAAGGAGGAACGGTACATCGCCGAGGCTCAGGAGTGGGACCAACTGAAAATGGTCATGAAGGACGCAAAAAAGAACCCTCTACCTGGATTCGAGGAAGCGGAGATCACATTCATGCCCACGTTCAAGTACGATATCTGGAAGTCGGTCGGCGCCACGAACCGGGACAAGCGGAGGTCGATCCGTCGCCCGCGGCGCTCCTCGGAGCTGTCACAGCGACCGTCGATGGACCGGCCTCCAAGCCCAAGACTCCACGAAGTCCCGGAGATCGATGTGGTGGAGGAGACCTCGTCCGCTCCAGAGAGCCCCGAGATCACACACACCGTCCTCCATGGCCCGCCTGTCATGAGCCCTGTACCGGAGACACCGCCTCTCATGGAGCTGCCGCTTCCCGACGACGTCTCCCTTGCGAGCCACAGCGCGAACCACAGCCACGGTGCGGACTACAGCCATGTGTCCGCGCTGGGTAGAGCTCACGAGCCTACACCAGAGGGTGCGTCACGCAAGTCGACGGCGACAACTCGGTCCGAGCGCCTCGACCACGCGTCTGAGAGCAACAACGGACACGCTTCCAGCCCGTGGGAAATGTCCCCTATGACACCGACATCCCAGGATACGAGACGCCAGTCGGGCGCGTGGTCGAGAGGAACGTCGCGCTCGACGACCAAGGAGTTTGTCGGCGCCACGGTCGGCGCGTCCAAGCGCAGCGGGCAAACGCTCAAGGCCAAGACCCAGAAGCTGATGAGCATCATGCGGTTGGGGCGCAAGCCTACTGTGCGGCCCGTTCCGCTTATGCTTCCCGATGACGCCTCTCGGCGCTCGTCCGTCTCGTCGCTCCGCTCGCGAGGCGTGTCCGAGGGTCGCCTGTCGATGATGAGCGACGAGCTCCCACCTCCACCGGGCCACGGCGCCGCCTCGCCCATCGGGGGCAGAGCAAGCTTGGACCCCGAAGTCACGCCAACACCGCCAGGTCTAGTCTTGCCCGACGGAGAGGCGGTGCATAGAACATCCTCGCAACAATCCGCATACAGTGTGAGCGGGCGCAGACTTGCATCCCCGCCACGCCGTCCCCGTGGGCTTATGCGCAGTCTATCGGGGCGCGACCTCAGCGAGGAGCTGGACGATGAGGAGAGTGACACTGTCGACACGCGCATGGGCGTTTACGATACAAGCAAGAAGGGGCGCATTCCGAGCTGGTGCGACCGCGTACTCTGGAAGACCCACGTGATCCCCGATCCCATCGAGGATCCTGATCACGTCGACGACGACGACGCGAGCGTCGCGTCCAACGGTCCGCTCGTGCGCCTCTCGAATGTCTTCTCGAGCTTGTCCGGGCGCATGCGCAGACGTTCCAGCTTCTACGGTGACGTGGACTCCCCACGGACGTCGTTTCCGCGCATGACCAACTCGACGTCTGCGCCGTACGGCCTCGTTGCGTCGGTGCCGCCCGACCACCCTGTCCCGCCTGAGCGATACAATGCGCCCAACTTCCCTCTCCAGCCCGACCAACTCATCCCGCCTGAACAGACCACTCCCATCGCACCAGACGACCCCGTCTTTGAGTCAGACCCTCCCACGCCCGCCGAGGGCGAGCCGCCAACCCATGAGTCGCCCGAGCAGCTCGCGAACGCCATCCTGCCTAGCGGCCAGGCATCCCCGCTTCCAGCACACATCCGCTCGCTGTCGTCGCCCCGCAAGCGCGGGAGAAGCGTCACGTTCGAGCAGCCGGCGCCGCTGTCCCTCGCCTTGCGCCGCGACCTCTCCCCAACCGCCGAGGTACCTGGTACTCCAACGCCGACCCAGCAGCAGGCGAGCCTCGGCATCGGCTCCTCCCCCCTCTCCCCTCGCAGGAGAGCGAGCTCGACGGAGAGCGTACCGTCTAGACGCCAGAGCCTCGCGCGACGCATGAGCATGTCCTCCATCGGGTCCATTGGGTCCACCTCCTCGCGGAGGAGACGCAGCGAGGACGTCGTCTTCCTTCGCGAACGCGGCTCGCCACAGCTGCACCCCCTCAAGGCGGTGCGCAGCACCGGCCAGGTGGGCGAGGCCCGTCCCCGCCCCCACCGCGGCTCGGACGGCGGACTGAGCGTTGGTGATGCGCCGCAGGGCGGCCTGAACGCCCTCACGCGCTTCTTCCGTGGTCTTCCTGGGCGCTTCCACTCCCGTGTGAGCCTGTTCCACGGGAGCGAGCCTGAGGTCGAGGAGCCGGTGCTTGAGACTCAGCGGCGCCACCTCGTCGGCGAGGTGCAGGTGCTGCACTACGGCACACTCGAGGACGCCGAGATGCGCCGCCTCGAGGGCCGCAGCGACCACTACCCCCTCATTTTCTCGGCTGCTATATACATCTAGAAAGTTGATAGACTGTGCGTGTCTGCCGTTGTACACTAGAGCCACTACCAGAGCCCAAGCACATGCACTGCATAGTCGCATGCCAAATGCATGTATGCACATATTAATGCCAAGGTCTAGGGCGGGCTAGTGTACAAGAGCGACAAGGGTAGAACTGAAGACGGGGTATGCCGGGTATACCGTGTCGCTGGTGATGCGAAGATGCACATGAACAAGGAACAAGTCGGGGAGCGCGGGGAGGCAATCCTCGGCCTCGGCGTGGGGCTAGCACAGTAACGCGCCGCTCCTATGAACGCTACAATCAGTGATCGGATCAGCGGCGCACTCACGATCGACTTTCTGCTCGCTCCCTGGTCGCGAAAGCCCTCGGGCTCTGCCCCGCTGGCGCCGTACGCCTCACTGACGTCGGCGAGGGGGTCCGCAAACACGGTGAACGCGCGCGTCGTCTTCTTCGCGGGCTTCTTCGGCGCGTCGTCGGGGATGTGGAGCTTACTCCGTGTCCGGCTGGCGGGGGAGTCGGGGAGCGCGAGGTTCTCCTTGTCGGTCGGGGAGCGCGCGCGCTTGGGTGGGGCTCGCTTGGTGGCTGGGTTGGATGTGGACGACTTGGACAAGGAGGATGAGGACCCGAGGGGTTGGGAGGTGATGGGCTTGGACGCGAGGGGCTTGGACGACTGCGCCGAGAGCGGCTTAGATGACAGCGCCTTTGAGGAAAGCGGCTTGGAGGACAGCGGCTTGGACGAGAGCGGCTTGGCGGCCAGGGGCTTCGCGCTGCGTCTGGGCTGGTCCGCCGCGGGGTCGACAAACACGTCCATCTTGCTTCTCGACGACGACGCGCGGGTCGGTGAGCGCGGTGTCAGCGCGCGGCGCTTGCCCTCGGTAGGGCTCTTGCGCCGCGTCGGCGCCGGCTCGATATTGCTGAGGGCGCGGCGCCCGTCGCGCGGCTCCTCTCTTTCTCTGGGGGGCGCGGGGCCGGCGCGCGGCGGCGTGTCGGCGTACACCGCGAAGATGGCCCCCTTCTTCTTGGTCACGGGCATGACGGAGGTGGATGGGAGGAGATGGGGATGGATGGTGCGCGTCGCGCAGTGGAGAGTGGGGGAGTCGAGTGCAAGTGGAGGGGACCAGACAGAGTAGAGTTGGTTGCTTGCTTGTGGGTTGAACGCCACCGGAGCGGAATCTATTCTCTCCACACGCACAACAAACACTGTAAACAAGACAGGCGCGACAACTCCCCAAAGGGTCACGTGATTGATCTGGTGGCGAGTGGTTAGTGTTGAGCGCGGGTAGAAGCGTCACGCTATGCATTGACAGGTATCGGCATAGAGCGACAAGAGTTGTGAAGACGACAGAAGTGATGAGCAGGAGAGGAGAAAGAAGAGTGGGGAATGCATGATAACAACTGGCTGGTATGCGCTGTTAGGCAGATCAGATCACCGGATCGCCACCCGAGCTCACCCCACCTCCACCTCCACCGGCTCCGGCATTCCCGATGACGATCTACTCTCCCATGCTAACTCTTCCTTTCGCCCACTCTCCCTCATGACTGCCCTCCACCGCGTCATCCTCGTCACCGGCGCTTCGGCGGGCATCGGGCGCGCATGCGCTATTGGCCTCTCCAAGGCGTTTCCGAGCGCGACGCACCCCGAGCCGCTGGTGCTCGCCCTCGTCGGCCGGCGGGAGGACGAGCTCAAGGCCACAGCGGAGATGTGCCGCGAGGGCACGGTGACCGAGGTGCTGCGTGGCGACGTGAGCTCTGACGAGGACGTGGGGCGCATCTTCTCCACCATCAAGGACAAGTATGGGCGCCTGGACGTGCTGTTTAACGTGAGCTGCTCACAATGCACCGCCAGCTGACGCCAGAACGCCGGCGTCAACCTCACCAAGGGGAGCGCGCTCGAGGACAACGACATGGACAAGTTCCGCACGACCCTCGACATCAACGTCATGGGCGCGGTGCTGTGCACCGCCGAGGCCATCAAGATTATGAAGGCGCAGGACCCGCCTGGCGGGCGCATCATCAACAACGGCTCGATATCGGCGTGGTCTCCGCGCCCGGACAGCACGGCGTACACGGTCTCCAAGCACGCCATCCTGGGCCTGACCCGGAGCACGTCGCTCGACGGACGCAAGTACGGGATCACGGCGACACAGCTCGACATCGGCAACGCGCTCACCAACCTCTCGAGCAAGAGCGCCAAGGGCGTGCCCCAGGCCGACGGGAGAATCTCCGCCGAGCCCATGATGCCAGTTGAGCGGGTCGCCGAGACGGTCGCGTTCATCGCGGGGATGCCGCCTGATGCGGACGTGCTGCAGCTTACCGTCATGTGAGTGTGGGAAAGGCGGGGAGCCAGCTAATATCGTGGGAGGAGCTGACACCAGGGCACCGTCGATGCCGTTCGTGGGTCGTGGATAGAAGGATCAGAAGCGCGGATAAAGGAACAACAAGGGGCTGTGAGTGGACAGCTGTGTCGGGCACACAGCTCAGAGCTGACCGCAGGGTGGCAGGAGGGGGTGGGCGACACCCGAGGTTGAAACAGACAAGGGCGCAGGCGGACGGACATGACATGAATACAACAATGGACGGCGGAAGTCGGATTCTCCTGATGCTCTGACGTTTCGTTTCTCTTACTTCGGGCTGTTACAGTCTACTTACCATGCAGTACGCACACGCAAACGACGAGGAGGGAGGGCAGCTTGGAGCCGCACGCGTTATTCAAGACGTCGACATCGTCCGACCCCAGCTGGCGCAGCGAGCCATCGCGGTGGATTCGAAGCCCGGCGGGCAGCACCGCTCCTAGCCGAGCTCCTCGAAGCAGCTCCAGTCGTGGGGGCAGGCTGTGTTGCTCGAAGGTAGTGCCAACTCTGTTCCGGTGGGGAGAAGGGAGCCAACATGGGATGTGGATCGAGAGGACTTACGGCAGCACCCTGTCCGTCGCGCGGCGAGGAAGAGGTCCGCCTCGCCGTCCTTGAAGGACAGGTCCGGGATGGACTCTTCCTGGGAGCCAGTATGCCTTCTGATCTCATTCATATTCTTCGTTACATAACGCTCTCTTCCTTGATCGCATCCACGTTCACATCAATCGGTGTGGCACTCGATCCAAACCTCGCACCCATCATCCCAGCTGCAACTGACGCCTCCGCTGCACGAGATCCGCATCTTGTTCGGGCCAGTGGGAGTCAGTCTGCCCGTGTCTGGTGTCAGTGCTGCTTGTAAATGTACATACTGGGGTCGAAAGCGAAGCCGCCGGGAACGCAGAACTCGTGGCCTTGGTACTCGGCACACTCCCAGCCGGGCTGGCACGACTTGGTGCCCGAGGCTGCCGTTAGCGGAAGTCACAGGGAACATGGGTGGACATACCGCAGCAAGCGCCGCCGCCACCAGGAGTCGTGATGGGGCACTTGCCCGGGATGGGCGAGGGCAGGGGGATCGAGCCGCCGGGGTTGGGCTTGAGACCTGTGAGGGCCGTGAAGGCAGCGGAACTGCCGCCGCCGGGGCCCGCGGCAGGAGCTGGGGCGGCCGTGACGAGGGCGATGGGGGCGAGAAGAGCGTGGGCGAACTTCATCTTGACTGCTAGGCGAGGTGGTTAAGTTGAGGGAGGCGAGTACTTCGCTGATGGGATTCGGGGAAAGGTGGGAGGGGTTTTATAGCTGTTCTCCAAGGACCCGCTGTGCTGACGACACATTGGGGACCATGTCGGATCCGTTGATCTCACCTTCTCCTCATCACTCCGATTGGAGATCTAATCCTTGCCAATACCATCCACCCCAAAGGTACCAGCGTCCGTGATGAGCTCTTCGATCGCTTGTTTGTGGAGAGAGTCATCAGTACGCCACCCCGCAGACGAAAGGTCAGCAGAGGCCATCATGATTGGTAGCTCCTCAACAGAGAGGAGTAGGGGAAGCGGGTGACGCGCCGGCATCCGCCGCGGGCGAGTCAGGTTCACGCACGGCCACATCGACGGGTATCGAATGATCCTACCGCTTCTGTCGGCCGTTCGCTTCTGACATCTGTCGGTCACGAGGCAGCAACCATATCAAGCTCATCCGCAGAATGGAGCCACCAGGTGTATGTCCAGGTGCCAATATTGGACATTCTGAGCCCCATTGAACACTAATGTGCGGGTTATGGCACAGCTTCCTCTGTGTGCATCGCTTCAATGAGACGCCAGAGTGGAGGGTTGACTGTGAATGTCATAATAAGCTTATCCGCCGGAAGGGCCTCGGACCCTTTAGACCCTGAAGTGCACCCGAAAAATGCGGCAGCGGTCTCGTCTGCATGCCCGCATCTCTCTTGATAGAACGATGGCGGGCCTGGCATGCGCACTGGCATAGAGCTGGAGCCGGATAGCCGTCCCTGCAACTATTTCATCCATGCAGAGCTCCAGAGACACGGTCTGGACTCAGCCTTAAGGTTGTCCGAGTGAAGCATAAGGACCCGACTTCCTCCGGGCGGACCGAACCCCATTCGACTTTTGGAATGTCGCTTTCAAGATCGATGTTGATCAAGTGATGGGGCCGTCGTCTGCTTATATCACACACATTCGGGTCCGTGGAGCTTCTCGCCAGCTGCGGTGCCACAATGAGGGCAATTTGTGGAGTAATTCGATATGCTCGTAGCCATCCGCTGGAACATTGCAACTCCGATGAGCCGCCACATCTATTATCACATGCGTCACAGGTCGCAAGGATGGCGGTGAAGAGAAGCTGAGTCAGCAGGCAAAGTTCTAGAAGGCGGGGTGTGTACGCGGAACAGCCTCGGGAGTTGAAGGAGGCAGGCTCATTGTATAACAATGCTGCTGGAAGACCACCTCCTCCTCATCTCAACCTCGACCGTCGACACATAGCTGGCTACTTTCCAGGACACCATGAAGTCGGCCCTTATTCTCTTGACCTCCTACCTTGCTGTGGTAGTGGCCAGCCCCGCGCGGCAGGACCAACACCCGCGAGCGCTCGCGGGTGTTCGTTTCGACAAGAACGGCCGCGCCCGTCTTCCGAAGCCCACTCCAGCGGAGTGCAAAGTCTCTCCGGCCCGCACTGGCAGCTCATGCTGTGGTGAGCTTCCCTCTTTACAAAAACTTTAACTGTTTAGCATCGGGCGATCAGTCCTGCCAGCCCGGCTGGAACTGCCACCAGAAGGACGAACACAGCTTCTGTCTGCCCGCAAGCCTCCGTTACAACGCTGGTGAGTCAGCTGCCTGTCCCGTCATCCAGAGAGTGCCACTGCCAGCCCTGGGGGTGGGGTGGTGTCTCTCATCCTCCTGCTGTATGAAGCATTGTTCGGCGGCGCTGACGTCAGAGAGCGGCACGGCCGCGCCTGTAGGAGGCGTGTCGACCCTGTTTTGGCCTGTTGAGTGCAACGTCTACATTGACTTCTGGCCGCCTGATCTCCGCCTCAGTTGCTAAGGAACTATTAAAGGGGGAGGGACGGCTGTAAAGGGATTGATGGAAGTGATGATGGCCGGTTGGGGCTGCTCGAGACGTTGCGGCCACGTTACTAAACTGCCTGCACAAACATAACCGTATGTACGGGAAGAACTCAAGCCATGACAGTACTTCTGACGTTCCTTCTAGGCTGTTGTTCGCATTCCCCCTCGTGTTGGCTCCTTACGTGTACCAGCAGGTCCGGCGGTAGCGGCAGTAGGTGCGAGTGCAGTACAGACGCTTGTAAACGCAACATGGGCGTTCTGCATCAGTTGGACGTCGCCGTTCGCACCGGCAGCGGCACGGATGCCGTCCTCTGTCGGATAGGCCTGATTCCTCCGTCACTCAGCGTCACAGACGTTGCCCGCGGGGCAGCAGAGTTTCTTGCCGTCGTCCTGGAAGACGGTCTCGCCGTCCGAGCACTTGCCGTCAACGGCGGCAGAGACACGGAGGTCGTTGTCGCTTGCGATTCCCGCTCGGCTGAGCTCGGGTGTCCAGGAACTGTTGGAATCAACCAGGGCACATCGCTTGATGAGCTTCTCTCCTCTCGCATTGTCGCAGTTAGACGCCGAGCGATGCCGCGCTGGAATCGGCGTGCACGTGCCGGCATGGTTGAGAGCGAGGCCAATGCCTCCCGGTCCGTTGAACCTATCCCAAGCCACGGATCCGGGTATGCTTTCGGATTTCAGGCTCCTGGCGGTTCCCTTCGGCTCGGACATTGGGAATGATAGTGGGACAGAACGCAGGGCTGTGGTAACGACAGGTCGCTGTCCAGCCACTGGTCCGAGGTGTGTCGTGGGCGGGGCCCCACGGGGCTCCCGCCCGCCATTCCGGGACACGTGACTCCCCCGAGAGTAGACTGCGTACTCACGTGACCCGTTACAAGGGCTCACTCCGCATCAACCACACGTAAGCTCCGTACTCCGTAGTCTTGCTCCTTAACGTATGAATCACTCAGTCTCAAGAATCACCCTCTCTCTCTACGCCTCAGCCCCTCTAGAACCTCCTCTGCCGGTCTCAAGCATCCCTGCATCGGTGAGGGCCCCGTCTACGACAAGGTGCCTCGACGATCTCGATTCCGGTCGGCAAGGTTCAGCACCGTCGGAATGACTGCGCTGGTGTACCTGCTACGGCCAAGCATTCCCTGGCCCGGCTCGGGAGCTGGCAGGATGGCAGGGACGTGGCGGATGGAGTCGTAGGGCGAATTGCCCTATCTCGGCCAATTGATTGACTTCTGGTGGCGTCGGACATCTGCTACACAACACCTGTTAACATCACAAATGTATCTGCATCTATACAGCAGTGTATGCCCAGTCAGGATGGGTACTGTAGAGAAATCAGTCGTAGACAAACCGAGCCAAGGTGCGGCGCATGCATCGCAACGCCGTTCCTCAGCGACGTCTCTCGACTGATTTTGGCTGCCGCATCAGTCACTCAAAGGCACGGGATCTAATCTAAACGCCCTCGAAGGCCAAGGTCACATGCCCGCAGCATGGGCACGCTGGGGGACTGTGAGGGCTCAGTGCCTTTGCTACTAGTGGGCAAGCGGCTCAGATGAGGAGCCGCCGAGGAGCTGGCTCTTCTCGTGGGAGGCGATTGTATGTGCATGGGCAGCTACAGCCCAGCTACTGAGTCTTTGACCCGAAACACGTCCACTTGCAGACGCGAGTATATATACCCACAGCTCACGGTATGGGTTCCAACGGTAGTTGAGGAGCATGCACTCCCTCCGGCAGTCTCTCTGCGTGATGCCAACGCCGTTGCTGGCCTCTCCGGCGACGCCGTTACCTTTCGGTCAGCAGAGGGCATAGCCAGACCCACCGACACAATCGTCCCCGGGCGGGCAGCAGAAGTCCACTCCGCCCAGCTGGAAGAGGGTTCCTTCCTCGCATTTGCTGTTGACGGCCGCGGTGGCAGTCATCTGCGTCCGCTCCTCCCGAGGGGTGGAGGCATCCGGGGCAGGGAGCGCTGACGCCAGCGCGATGAGTGCGAGGACCACGGTGATCTTCATTGTGGTAGCTAGAGAACGAAAAAGAGAAGAGGTCGAGAAGGGACGACCAAGATGGAGTGCACGCAGATGTGGCAATATCCTTCGTTAGGGGCAGGGTCACGGGGGGCTCTGGCTTCGGGTATGCCCCGCCATCACCGAAGCAGATCGTTTCCTACCTTTACATACATACCTCGTTGCCATATGGCATGAACTTCCACTAGCGTGAGGTACACAAGCTTCATTGCAGCGCGAGGTGCGCAACCTTAATCTACAAATCACCTGGCATGTAGCAATTCGATCAACATTCCGATAGGTTGCCCGCCTCCCCGCTTCGTGTGTGAGAACTCTGGGGTGGACTCCCCACCCACGCATCTTCTCTCGGCCGCACCTTCACTCCTCCCGCCCCACTTGCCTCCCTCGCCCCATCCCTACTCCCTCCGCTGACCAGCCTCCACGCGAGGCTACTTGAAGTTGCCCGGGTCGGGTCCGAAGTAGCCGCGGGCCGGATCAATCTTGAACAGGCCGCAGTCGGCATTGTTCCAGTTGCCGATGCACCCGGGCTGCGACTCGGGGTTACCCCACCAGGTGGGGAACGCGATGCCCGGGAACACGAGGGCGAAGAACGTGATGAGCGCGTTGATAGAGATGGCCGCGCCCAGGGCCGCAAGGACGACGTAGTTGTACCGCGTCCAGAACTCGAGGTACTTGCGCTTGAGGAAGTTCCACGAGAAGTAGTTGATGAACATGCCGGGGACGTAGGCACCCCAGTGGCCGCCCCACGCGAACGAGAGGGTCACGAGGAGCGGGTGCGTCGACTGGAGGATCTCGGAGCGCGGGAAGCGCTTCTTGAGAAAATACATGAGGATCGGGAAGGCGACTCCGAGGGGGAAGCCGATGAGGAGGATCTTGAAGCGGCCGTCGGGGCCGAAGAGGCGTTTGGCGCCCAGCGTGCCCCAGAAGATGAAGTTGGAGTAGTTGCCCTGCGCTGAAGGTCAGCTATCGCCCCGTGTGCAACCTCACCGGCTGGGCAGATGAGCTTGAAGGGCGCGTCGGGCGTGCAGATGCCCTTCATGTCCATGAGCCAGTTCCACTGGCCGACGGCCACGACGGTGCCAACAAGCGCGCCCCACATCTGGACCCAGAACATGTGCCTGGGAGCGATCTTGACGTAGTGCGAGAGCTTGAGGTCGTTGGCGTACAGGAGCGCGTGGTACACGGGCTCGGAGCCGAACATGCGGAAATACTGCACGGTCATGGTGTCGCCAGGCGCGATGCCGCCACCAATCATCTGGGAGATGAGGTTGAGACTGGGCTCGAGCCCGGAGATGGCCGTGACGATCCCCACCGGGATGATAAAGATGAGGGTGACGATTGGCGCGATCATGACAACCGCCGGAGACACCTCGGTGTACACGCCCAGGCAGACGAAGCCGAGGATCATGGAGATGATCACGACGCACATGAACCACCACTCGGGCACCTCGGGGTACGCCTGCATGAGGCGGTAGTGGATGTCGTCGCCGAACTGGACGCCCTCCTCGTCATCGACGTGCTTCCCCCTGAGTTTGGCGAAGAACCGCCTCGCGTCCCTCCACATGCTCTTGAAGCCGACCACGAGCTCGCGGCGGTTGTACAGGAGCGCGTGGGTCAAGGCTGGGGTCAGCAAAGCCTGCACAGAAACGTACTGGCAGTGGTGTATGCCATGGTGCCCATCATGTCAACGCACTTCGAGGCGCTCATGTACGGCTGGGAGTACTCTGCGAGTCAGCGATGGCATGCGTGCCGACTCACCCTGGTACTTGTCAGGCTGCAGACGGCCCGCCTTGTCGACAATCTTGGCAACCTTGAACGTCTTCGCCGTGTTGTCGAACGTGTTGGGCGTGTCGATCATGAGATACCCGGAGTCGAAGGCGTTTCGGAACCAGAAGATTATGGTGAGCAGGAGGCCGGCGGTCATTCCCTGCGAAGAGTTAGCGCTGAGAAACAGTGCTTCGTTTCCATATTTTGTGCGTAGCTGCGAAGCGGGGTGCAAGTGATAGTGGGTTGTAGGAAGTTGTAGTGGATAAACATAGGGAAGTTCCTCACCGTGAAGAAGTTGTAGTGAATAAACATAGGGAAGTATCCTCCTGCGGGGGCGTCAGCGCATGCACATGCATGAGATACCCACCTGGGTTGTTCAGGAAGTTGTAGTCAAAGGTCGGGAAGGGGTTGAAGCCGAGGCCGACGGCAAAGTTGACACTTGTGATGGCGACGAGCTTTCCGTTTGTC
Source organism: Cutaneotrichosporon sp. PK4640 (assembly GCA_023630115.1). Lineage (NCBI taxonomy): Eukaryota > Fungi > Basidiomycota > Tremellomycetes > Trichosporonales > Trichosporonaceae > Cutaneotrichosporon > Cutaneotrichosporon sp. PK4640. The sequence goes on from JAMALN010000181.1 coordinate 104,308, forward strand.
GGCTTGATCCACGAAATCCAGTCAAACTGGGTCAGGTTCGGGAACATGTACCCTGGGAAGAAGAAGTAGACAAAGTAGATCGCGAACACGACCCAGAAGGCCTTGAACATGGACGCGCGCCAGGTCGTGCGCATTGGGCCGCGGACAGGCGTGTTGACCGATCCAGCCTCGTGGAGGGCGTTGTTGAGCGCGATCGTGGACAACGACGCCGGCCAGATGCAGTACGAGGGGTAGACGAGGAAGCGGCGGGTGAGCCCGGCAAACCCGAAGCCGATCATGTTGGTGGCGAGTGCACCAAGGAACTGGTATCCGGGGAGGCGGGCGTACGCCTGCCCGAAGAACTGGGGCATCGCCTGCGCCCAGATGAGGTGCTGCGTCGGCGGCCACGCCATGCCGAGGCCCGACATGACCGTGATAAGCATGTGCTCCTTGCGGTTGAAGGGGCCGGGGTTGAGGCGGATGCCGAAGACCGACACGTCGGGGAGGAACTTGCCCCACAGGAGTCCGGCGGGGTCTGATGTCAGCTGGAGTTGCCGGAGTTCAGCTCACAGGCAAGGAGTTGGACGACGTTCTGGCCGATGCTGATGCTGGGGTAGCGGAGGGTGAAGACGGTGTTGATGACGCAGCCGATGGCCGAGAACAGAGTTCCGATGACCCATACGCGCAGCGTGAGCGACGGGGTGCTCGGGTCGTCCGTGTTGGTCGCGATGGCGCGGACCTCGGGGTACGCGCTGGACACGGTGACGAGGAGCGCGAAGATGCGCATCTCGTAGATCAGCTCGCCGTACAGCTCGGGGTTGGCGGTGATGTTGTCGTCGGTCCTGAACATGTGGATGCGCTCGAGCGTCTTGGGGTCGTACCGTGGGTCGTGCTTGTGCACGTCGTAGATGTCGGTGAGGACCTTCTTGGCCTTGTCGGAGGGCATGTCGTCGAGCTGCAACTCGAGCTCGGACAGCTCGGCCTGCGTGATCTGCACGCGACCCGATGCGAGGAGGTTGGACGCATAGTCGCCCTTCTCGAGGTTGACCTTGTCAAGCTCAGGCTCCTGCTCGACGGTCTCCTGCGCGTCAGCGGGGCCAGGAGCCCACCCACAACGTAAGTCACGACATCCTTCTCCTTGGTGGGCGACTGGGGGCCGAGGTCGGCCATGGCGGCAATGTGAAGCTGGGATGTGGGTCGTGGGGCATCCCACGACGGCGGGGCCGGGTCTTATCACTCCCGAGCTAGTCCCAACCAGCTAGTGGCAATGCCTCACACGAGCGGCGGCCTGCCCTGCGGGGCTCAGCGGACCCCCACACCCGGACGCGTTGGCTCTGTGCGGTGGCTCACGTGCACGCCGTTCTCGGCATGCCGCGAACTAAGCGCAAGGAACAGATCGAGGCTAGGCAAACACGCCGCATTGGTGGATGCACGTCAGTGTGTTAGCTATCTGTGCCCGCATGTCCGCAAAGTCTCGGCCTGTCTTAGACATCCCACTCACCCATGTGGTGAACGGAGCTTCCGCACGGCGTCGGGCGGTGCTCGCCGTCATCACGCCTCGCTTCCTTGTCATCACCGCGGCCGCGGTCGCCGCCGCGTGAGCGACGCAGCGGCGGTATCTGCGAGGTATCAACGGGGTCAGCGATTAGTCTAAACTCAAAGCGGCGTCGAATCCGAGGATCCGGGACGCACCACATGGTGCCCAACCTTGAGTCACCAGGCGCTGGAAATACCTCGACGCCGCGCACATCCGGGCCAATTAGCCTTGGCGCGTACCGGAAGATTACATCACGTTCGTCACGCTGGTGGGCCAGAGCCGATGTCAGCTGCTCTGCCCGCCCCCACTTGGACGCCGAGCTGCCGAGGATGCGGGGCCGAATTGCGGGGCTGGCGATCGACCATGCCCGACCAGGTCTAGCGAGTCAGCGGCGTTGAAAGCAGTACGTGGCAGGGCCAGTTGCCTGGGCGAGATTGTCATGTGACACATGTCGCGGAAGTCGTTCCTTGGCACACATGGCCCCATATGCCTCCGACGCTCTCGACCGCTGTGTTCGAAGCATGTCCAGACCCAGAGATACGGGCAGAGCTAGCCGCCGCACAACATTCACAAGGTTGTATTTGGAGACCGTCTTGATCACATACAGGCTGCAGCGGCGCTCGCGCCGAATCCGCGTCGTAGGCTGTTGTCGGCGGAGATTCCGCACTGACATCGTAAATGGGCCACAGTGCCCAGATGGTGGACAGTTCAAGAGGACGACTTTGAACACTGCCCACTGACGATTAGATGGGAGCCCAAGTAACACCAGGGCCACGACGGGCTACAGCGTCTTTGGAACCACAGGCGGCTCTCCGCTCACCACCCTCGTTACTTTCACCACAGCGCGTGCTGTCCGATGACTGTACCAGGCGGCTTCCTTGCAACAGTCCTCGCCACAGTCCTTACCACAGTCCTCACCACACTCGAGCATCCCCTCACGATCACGGGCGAGGCGTCACCATGCATGACGATTGAACGCGAGCATCCGTTGACCAGGGTCACGTGAGTGGAGTGCCATGTCGCATCGGGTCCGGAAGTCCAAAGGCTGTGCAAGGCACGCCGGACGTGCATGATCTTTCTGACTTTCGGACTCGACTTGTCACGCATCCCACTCGCCATGCCCGACTACCATCTCCCCCACTCGCCCCATATCCGCGTCCTGGATCGTTTCAGCACGCTTCCAGACGGCGCAGAGGGCGAAGACGGCCATGTCGCCTGGTGGCCGCTGCTGTGCGCGACCCTCGAGCGCGACGTCTCAGCGGCAACAGATGTGATCGACATCCTGGGCGAGATCGCTGTGCTCCTGCGCGGCTCGTCGGGCGACTACGAGATGCTCCGTGCAGTCCTGCCGGCATACATTGCGTCGTGGCCCAAGATCGTCGCCGCAGCGCGCGGCATCACCACCCTCGACCCTGACCTCCCGCTGATGGCGCCGGGCGAAGTGCGCCCCCTGCCCCGCGCCCATCTCCGCAGCTTGGTGGCGCACCAGTTCCTCACGTCGCTCGCGCATCCCGCCCACCGGCCCCCAGACGGCTGGGTCGACTTTGACATCTGGTTCCACTCGGAGCAGCCGCACCCTGCCGCCGCAGAGATGTACCTCACGTCCGTGCTCGACTTCCTCACCGCCGACAGCGCAGAAGGTGCCGTCACGTTCGACCTGCGCGCACCGACCGTTCCGGTGCTAGACCAGCCGATGAGCCCCGTGCGCGTCACCCACGTCGAGAAGTTCACGGCCCCGCAGCCGGTCGAGGGTGGCATGGTCGTGTCCGCGAACAAGGTGATCGGGTTCGGCCGATCCGCGACCCAAGAGGAGCTCTACTTTGGCGGCGCGCCCGAGATCTGTCCCGCGGCGTTGTTCGTGCCGGTTCTGGGCCGGACGGCGCTCGTCATCTCGGGCGTCGAGTTTGCGATCCAGATCGAGGGGGCGCGCCGGGACGTGTCGTGGTCAAGGCGGCGGTTGTGTTCGCGCCGCAAACCGCCGCCGCGAACGCTCCTCCTCATGGACGCCCTCGAGATGGACGAGCTGGGACCCGACGCCAACCTCCAGCCGGCGAACATTGAGCGCGAGCTCGAGAAGGCCGCCACGACGTTCGCCGGCCAGCTAGCGGTCGCATCCCCGCCGTGGGGGTGCGGCGCGTTCTGCGGAGATTCCGCGGTCAAGCTCCCGATTCTGTGGATGGCGGCGTCGGCCGTCGGAGCAGAGCTCGAGTTGGTGGTCGACCCGCCCCACCGCGAGGTTGCGCGCGCGTTCGAGGCGTGGGCGCAGGGATGGAGGGGCACGGCAGCTGATCTGCGCGCACGCCTGGCCTCTATACCCCGGCATTTGTCCGGCTTGGAGGTCTTGGCAGCTCTCGCTTAGGCGAAATCTCGACTGCCACACCCGTTGGCTGTCCACGGGAGGTTAGGTCGCTCGCTGGCCGGGCGGAGTGAGCCGATAGGCAGGAGAAGCCGACGCGGCCCAGGCTCCTCAGCGTAGGAGCACATGACCGCCGTGCTGCGTTGCTGCATCATGGACACGGCTTCTCGGGGCGGTAACAAGGCTTCGCAGCGTGCCGCCGCCCATAGCTCGGCATAGCGCCACCGTCGTTACTCTCTAGCTATGTCATTCTCCGGCCGAGTCCTTACCATGCCGCACACCCAGAACCCACCGGGCCAAGTCCCAAGATACATGTCGCTGCACAACGCTACCACCCTGTCCTAAATGCTCTCACCCTCGACCGACTCGATGTCTGAGTGGGGCCCATCCTCGTCCGTGGCCTCGTCCGAGAGCACCTCGCTCTCAGCCTCGTCGACCTCACTCGCCCCACACTCCCGCGCCATGGCGCGCAGCTTGCGCCGGAACTCGCCAAGCTTGATCTCGGCAAACTCGCACACCTTGCGCACCGTGCGCTCCGTGCGCTCGCGGGCCTTGACGCTCCCGGCCACGAGGTGCAGCGTCGCGACCTGGTGGTACACCTCGGCGGCGACGGAGAGGTGGAACACGATAATCTGCGGTCAGCGCCGGAGGACGGGTACTCACGTTGTGCATGAGGATGCCAAGGTCGTCGACGTCCATCTCGGCCTCGAGGGCGTCAAAGATGGCGTCGACGCTATCCCGCAGCTCGGCCGAGATGTGCTCGAGCCGCCGGGCGAGCTGGCGATCCCGCTCGAGCACGTCCATCTCGAAGCGCGCCGTGTCGAGGCTCAGCGCGTGGTGGTGCGACCGCCGGGCGTGCGTGAGGTGTCCGTCAAACGCGCGCGAGTACTGGTTCTCCGCCGTCGCCCACTCGTCGTTCAGTCGCAGGCCGGCGGCGCGGAGGGCCACACCCGCCCGCCCGATGCCTGCAGGCACAAAGTGCTCCGAGTATGCCTCGGTCAGGCGCTGCGCCGCCTGCGATCAGCGCGGGTCACGGGACGGCGTACCTGGAGCTTGGAGTGCGCGTAGGCGTGCAGGCAGGGCGCGTCGGGCAGCGGCGACGGGTGCAGCGCCGATAGGCACTCGTCGATGAAGGGTCGCCAGTCCATGATGAGATGAGATGGGTGATGGTGATGCAGTGCAGCGTGACGATGTTGTTCGCATCCTTGAGGTTGCGGCGGTGCGCTCGGGCCGGTGCACGGACGGGTGCACATGGCTGCCGGTACCACGCGAAGCGTGATGGGGGGCGAGAACATGAGGGACGGCTAATTGAGCACGGGCGGAATGCTGACGGTAGCTCGAGCTGTCACGGTGGGCAAGCGTTGGGGTACAATAAGATTGGGGGTATGGCTGGCCATTGTTGCGTGGTGGTATCAGAGGGCGTGGCGGGAATCGAGAGGTTGCGGGGCACAAGGCGTCGGGGGTCAGGTGGGCCAGTGGGCGGTGATGGAGGCGTTCATATCTGGGTCCACGTCGACGGAGGCGTCTCCATGAGCTGTGTGGATCCTTCCGACGCGCTGGCCATCGACTCTGACTCTGGTGAGAGGTACGCCGCGAGGTCGGCGAGGAGCTTGTCGCGGCGGGTGACGAACAAGGCGACCCGCGCATTCAAGTGGAACGGATAGGCCTGCAGGTCCACCAAGTGAGGTAGGGGGAAACCCTGCTGATGGGCCGCCTCGTTCTCAAGGGTCATGGTCCAGACACGGTAGAGAAGACCCGCCATCAAGCCACAGCCCCTTACACACTGGGATCAGCCATGCAACGAAGGCCGTACTGTACCATCTGGACCTGGCGTAAGAGGTCTACCCCCTCCGTGTCCGACAGAAACGACGACAGGTCGAGCCGAGTGAGGGCGTCGAGCAGCACCACAAGCCTCCCCGTCGCTCCCAGGAAAGGCAGGGCGCTCGATAGGGGGAGGAGGCCGCGCCAGTCCTGCGCTTCGGGGAGGAAGTGCTCAGCCTGGGCGTCGAGCTCGAGGTCGAACGACTGCTTGAGGGCAACGAGCGCGACACAGTTTCCCGCCCAGGCCTGCAGGAAGTCTGGCGAGGGTGAGGCAGGTTCATAGGCTTGGGGGCGTTCGGCGAAGAGTGCGGCAAGACTGTGTGCTGCCTGAGGTTAGGCTGGTTGAGGCCGACGCTCACCATGAGGCACGCCTGTGCGTACCAGTCTGGCCTGTTGCATTTGTGGCAGGCCTCGGCGAGGTCCTGCAGGACTTGTTCGCTGGCAGCGAGGAAGTCGCGGAGGGGCAACATGAGCAAAGGTTAGTAGTGAGTGGCATGGTGCAGCGCGGGCTTTTGTCTAGCAGAGATGATGATCAGTAAGGGCCGGCCCTTGTTTAATGCGCGGAACGCGATGCGAGTCTTCTTGTTGATGGGGGGGAAGAGGTTGAACGCGATCAACATCATCAGCTTGAGCATGGATGCGAGAATGGTGTGAGGGGGCATCACGTGATGTCAGACCGCGTGTGAATACGTAATGCTACTCAACCGAACCTCCACCCGACTCGATCAAGCGGCCCGACTTTGTGTCCACTCCTCCATCCCACAACCATGACCCGCAGACACTCCCAGTTCCGTCCTTGCATCGACCTCCACAGCGGTGTCGTCAAACAGATCGTTGGAGGGACGCTCGATCTCACAGCCGATGGCGAGGGCAACGCCCCGCGCGAGAACTTCGTCGCGACGTGAGTTGTTCCGGGGTCCTACTGCACCTTCCTCGGCATTGCGACTGCTGGCTCCTTCACAAGTGCCGGGCTCCGCCATCAACCTCACAAACAAATGAAAGAAGCTAGCCTGTCCACGAGTTACAAGAGGAGAGGGCCCCAGCAACTACATCCCCAGCCTTCCTCGGTTCCCTCCTTCCGCGTCCTCCACCTTCCTCTTCCCACTACTCACGCACCTGCGCTAACCACAGCAACCCTCCTGCCTACTATGCCGAGCTCTACGAGACGAACGGCCTGACTGGCGGTCACGTTATCAAGCTCGGCCCCGGTAACGACGAGGCGGCGCGTGAGGCCGTTAGGACATGGAAGAACGGGTTGCAGATCGGAGGCGGAATCACCCCAGCCAACGCCCAGGAGTGGCTAGACGCCGGTGCCGAGAAGGTGGGCTTGGCGCATATGAGGCAACTCTGACATCACAGGTGATCGTCACGTCCGCGCTCTTCCCCGGTGGCAAGTTCAAGGAGGAGGTGTTGCAGGAGCTGTGCGCGTCCGTCGGGAAGGAGCGCCTCGTCGTGGACATCAGGTGAGTCATCGGCGCGGATAGCGAGGTGCCGCTTGCGCAAGTCCAACGCGTGCCCACATGGACACGGCCGCACGGCCGTGGTGGACGGTTGGAAAGCGGACGAGCGGCGCGTCCCCAAAGCTCGGCGGGCGGGTCGGACCCGCTGTTCCAACGCGACTGATCTTCGACGCCTTGTGCTGACCCGCAGCTGCCGTAAACGCGAGTCTGGCTGGATTGTCGCCATGAACGGGTGGAAGACTCTGACCGACATGACCGTGAACGCCGAGAGCATCAAGCGGATTGAGGCGTACTGCTCGGAGTTGCTCATCCATGCCGCCGATGTCGAGGGCCTGTGCCAGGGGATCGACGAGGAGCTCGTTCAGCGTAAGTGTGGGGACGAGCGGGGTCGAAGGCGAACGCTGTTGGTTGTGTGGTTCTGCCTCATACCCTGGCTCCCCATGGAGCATAGCGCTCGGACGCGCAGACTTCGCTGACCCGCAGTCCTTGGGGAATGGGTTTCCATTCCATGCACGTACGCTGGTGGAGCCAAGGAACTCGGCGACCTGACCCTGGTTGATCGGTTGTCCAACGGCAAGGTGGACCTGACGTTTGGGAGCGCACTGGACATCTTCGGGGGGAGCGGTGTCAAGTTCGACGACCTGGTTGCCGAGGACAAGAAGGCCAAGGAGGCGTCCAAGGCATGAGCATGATTAGCAAGAGGGTTAGCAGGAGCACTCATCATCGTCGTTAGGCCGCATGCATTACTGCATTGCTTGGCGCAGCTGTGAGCCGCACGCATGGGTGCGAGGAGGAGCATGCGTGGAGGCTGGTGCGAAGGGGTACAGGATTTTTCTGCCGCATATGACGTCGCCCCTGCTCCGCCATCCCGTTTGAAAGCCGAGTGGGGCTAGTGGTCACATTGAGAGAGGAACGGTGAGTCACGGCATGCCTGGACCAATTGCGGGTAAGATCTCCCATGGAGCGACGGTTGGGAAGCGTTGGAGTAGAGAAGAGTAGTGTGTGCATGGAGAGGAAGCGGGTGCGGCTTGAAGATGGACGGTGATCAAGGAGCGTCTTGTGGGTGTGGGGAAAGTAGATAACCCCAACCGTACAAGGCCGCTGGATTACAAGTCCGAAAGGGTGCGAGGGGTTAGAAGCCTGGCAAGCCACCTGGCCGGGGTGCGGGATGTCCGTGGTAGGGATTGGGTGGGGAGATTGTGTCGGGGGTCGCCGAGCAACGCCGAAGGCGGCAGACCGCCACTGCCGCCCAAGCCGCTTTTTGGTCCCGTCGACCGAACAGCACCCAGAGAGCTGAATCCAGGCCTGGGCATACGACCCGTAACTGAGCGGGTGCGGGGGCAAGACGGCACCACTGCCCAGGCACGGCCGTCATAGTAGGGCTGCAAATCGACCCAAATCGACCACGGGGCCGGGCAAATCCACTGTACCAGTCAATCCGCTCTGCCATCCGCTCTGCCGCAACCCCCGCAACACGGCCAACACTCCAACTCTCTCTCTCTCTCTCTCTCTCTGTACCTGCACCGCACCACCGCACCACACCCCCCCGTCACCACCTGGGGTCCATCCAACTCACGCACTACCCTTTTACCCATCCTCCTCATCATCCTTTTCCCTCTCCTCTCCATCCCTCCCCACCCCTCCACCACCATCATGCTCCGCACACAAGTCCGCGCCCTCTCCGCCGCCTCCAAGGCCCTCCCCACCGTCGGCCGCACGGCCACTCGCGGCTTTGCGGCTGTCCGCAGGTCCTCTCCCCCCCAGATGTGCGTCTCGGCATTGGGCGTGACACCGTCCAACCCGCCATGCTCCTGGACCAAGCTGACAATCAGGGCGCGCGCCTTCGCCGTCCCCATGGCCCGCTCCTTCCACGCCACCTCCTTCGCCTCTGGTGCGTACTGCCCCTGCCCCTTGTTGTCGTTTGACGGTTACTGACTGGCCCAGAGGTCGTCTCGGTGAAGGTTCCCCAGATGGTAAGCATCACGCGCGGGCTGAACACTGGCGCTGGCAACACGGATGCTGACGACGTAGGCCGAGTCGATCACCGAGGGCACCTTGAAACAGTTCAACAAGCAGGTTGGCGACTTCATCAAGGCGGACGAGGAGCTTGCGTCGATCGAGACTGACAAGGTGAGCTCTTGCGCGAGGGGGAGATGCAGCACAATGGAGCTGGGTCTAGGCCTCTTCGACGCTTCGAGGGGCGCTTGTTGACACCACAGATCGACGTCTCGGTGAACGCTCCCCAGAGCGGAAAGATTGTCGAGCTCCTCGTCG
>JAMALN010000182.1:0-51061 GCA_023630115.1 Cutaneotrichosporon sp. PK4640
ATCTGGTAGCGCATCTGGTCCTCCCACTGCCGCTCGACGATCACGTTCTCCGTCTCCTCCATGTCGTCCTCCTGCGGGCCGGCAATCATCAGCACCTCCTTCTCCTCGACGAGGTTGGGCGTGAGCGCGCCGACGCGCACCACCGTCGCCTTGAGACGGTAGGTGACGCTCCCGAACTCGGCGTGCACCGTCGGCGGCGCGTTTGGCGGGATGGTGAACGAGATGGGGTAGTTGTACACGCCTTTCCGGAACTCCTTCCAGTTGTGAACCGCGTTCTCGTCCTCGGGCTCCTCCTTACCGAACAGCCTGTGGCGGGTACGCCCGCGGCTCTCGGCGCGATCCCCACGTCCGGTGGGGCTTGGGTTGCGACTCCGGGCGCCGGATCTCAGAGCTGGAAGGTTCTGCAAGCTGACGTTGCGCGACACTTCGCTGGCCTCGAAGTTGGGCGTCCGCGGCGTCTCCACTCCACGTGTACGGCTGCTCGCACGGCTCCCTGGCCGGGAACCGGTGCGGGAAGCGCTCCGGTGGCCGCTCAGCCCACGTAAGGCAGCAGCTAAGCTGAACCGGTGGTGGTGGTGGCGCTCGCGGCCGCGCTCGTCCGGGACGGCAGGGCTCGACAGCGTCGAGTGGCTCGAGTCGTCGATCGCAATCGACCCTGGTCGGTGCCGCGAGCTGTGACGGCTCACCTCGCTCGGCTCGCTGTCCACCTCGGTGCGCAGGCTGCTCTGGCGCCGCCCCACTGGCGGCAACGCGAGGTCGGGCGGGTTATTGGAGGCGCTCCGCTCGAGGTGCAGGGATGGTGGCCGGGAAGCAGACGCGTTGTGGGCCACCAGCGCGGGCGACTGGTGCGGTGTGTTATGGGCCGTCAACGTCGTGTCCCGCACGGGGTGATGGTCGGGGTTCTCATCGTCGACGGAGCGAGCCGATGCCGTTCGCCGAAGACGGTTGTCGTCCTCCGGCGGCCTGGTAGCCGCAGCGGCTGCTAATGTCTGCTCGGCAGCGCCTTCGTTGAACCTTACGTTTGGCGCTGGCGATCCTGGTGGGAACAGGCCGTCGGGCGGGGGCGCGAGTGGCGTCTCGTCCCAGTTCGGGTCGTCCTGCTCGCTCTCACGGCGCGACAGAGACAAACCGCCATTGGGCATGGGCGAGCGCGCACGGCTCCCGCGGTGCAGGAGGATCGAGGAGGGGTGGCTCGATATGGGAGGAGTCGTAATCGGGGGGGTTGTGTTTGACGCGGTATACGCGGGCGTCGGGCCGCGCTCATCGAGGGACATGTTGCCGGACGCGTTGATCATGCTCGACAGATCGGCGACGCTGGTCACGCGGCTCGGGGCGGCGCTGTTGACCGGGCTCCCAGCGCGTGAGATGCCGTCGCGGTACCACTCTTGCCAGTCCGAGGGGTCGGCAGGCAGCACGCTGAGCGATCTGGGAAGGGGACGTCCGCGCGTCTCCCACTCGCCCTCCTCGCGCATCGCTAGCCCGTCCTCGTCATCCGAGTCGAGGTCGTACTGCGCCAACACGCCTGGCCCGACGGATGCACTCCGGCGCGCCGTGACGGCCTTGGCCTCCTCGGTGCCCGAGAAGAAGGTCGTCGTCTCGTTGATGAGCTCGTGCTCCTCGAAGGTGTCCGTGCGCTTGGGCCCAATGCCTGACATCAGCCTAAATTCTGGGGCGCGACTCACCCTCCGGCCACTCGGTACGGGCGTTGCCCTCTAGCTTGATGTTGATGTTGCGGATGCGGGTCGGCTTGTTGAGCCGCAGCGTGAGGAGGCCGCGCACTACCGCGGAAGGACCATCCTCACGCGCCTGCTGTGGGCGGCCGCGAAAGTCCGCTCCGGTAGAGGTGCCGCGCAAGTAGATGACCGGCTCGGTGAGCCGGATCTGGAGCGGCGCAGTGCTCTTGACCATGTCGAGCGGGGTCCGCTAGCACGCAGACGCAGGGTGATGGCTCGATGCTGCGAGAGAGCTCTTGGGCGATAGAGGCAGCGAGAGGCGTCGTCGCACCCTGGCGGATCGAGTGGGGCCACGTGATGGGACGGAGTCGAGGATATTGGCCGGTCCCTAGGCCATTAATGGACAGTGGGGGTTGGGTGTCTGTCAAGGTGGGCAATCGGGGCCTGAGAGATGGTATAGAGACGATGTCGACGCGGTCGACGCGGTCTTGTAGATTTGAGTAAGAGATGATGAAAGTTAAAAAGGAGATAGATGGGTGTGATGGTTGGAAAATGTCTAGATGGTGAATGATGATGATGGGTGGGGTGGTGGACATGGCTGGTGCACCTGGGGCCTGGCTGGCCTGGCCAGTATGGCCGGGGTTGTACATGTGTCTCTCTCCTTTGTCTCACCGTAGCTCGAGTGATTCCGACTTGGGGACCAGTGGCCGGCCACCGGAGCCTACGGCCACCGGAGCCTAGATCGGTAGCTCCACCCAACAGCACTCGTCTCACTGGTGGCCTGGCAGCTGGCGGCCAGCGGCTACCTACAATCACGTGCACACCTCTTGCCGATTACAAACTATCATTAGCCCTCAGTCCTAATCGACACTGCCGTGTTATCAACCCAACCTTGAGCTTGGAGGCGAGTTAAGCGATGGCGCGTGCCCCGCATCTCCTCCCCGCAATCGTGCGTGTCGCAACAACAACCATCTATCTCTCCACCATCTCCACCGCGACCCCCCATCTCACATCTCCATCTTGACCTTCCCCGGCGGCATTCATCATGCCACGCCGACGTCCCATGGACGACACCGACGACCCTTCGGGGTTGTCCCAGTACGCCATTTGGGAGACAAAGTCGTGCGTACTTTCCCACCCTTCCTCCGCTCACTCAGGCGATACTACATCACGGCCAGCGCCGGGAGTACCCACCGCGTGCTCAAGATCGACCGGGCCGACACGGATCTCAATGTTGTCGAAGACGCGACCGAGTACGACACCGAGCAGCTCGACCTCCTGCTCAAGATGGTCGACGAGGGGAACAAGAGCCAGGGCGGGTTAACCAAGGGCCATGACTTCTTTGGCATCGTCGGCTTCGTCAAGTTCACCACGACGTGGTATCTGTGCATTGTAACGCAGCGCAGCGTCGTCGGGTTATTAGGTGGACATTACAGTGAGCTGACTTGTCTTTGCAATCCAGCTGACAGCAGTCTACCACTGCGATAAGACCAAGGTGCGCACCTTCCTCGCCACTCTGACGCCAGCTCATCCCCATCTCGCCCAAGGCCTCGGCCGCGTCGTACGACTCGAGGCACATTAGCATCTTTGACCAGGTCGACTTGTCCAAGAATTTCTACTTCTCGTGAGCTACTCTGACTCTTCAGAGCTCACCTCAGCTACTCCTACGACATCACGAATGTGCTGCAGCTCAACCTCACCGTACCGGACGCGAAGCGGCGCCTGAACACGCGCTTCATGTGGAATCACCACCTGCTCGAGCCCGTGTTTGACCTCGAGGACCCCAGCAATCGCAGCCCATGGGTGCTGCCGTTCATCCACGGCTCTTTCGATCAGACGAGTAAGCTCTCCGCTGACGTCTCGCGGCTGACAGACAGAGATCAACGTCTTCTCCCGCACGGTTTATCTCACGCTCATTGCCCGAAGGTCGCGGTTCCATGCCGGTGTCCGCTTCCTGACTCGTGGCGCGGACGAGAATGTGAGCTGCCTAACTCCCGTCTTCAGCTGACCAACAGGGCGACGTGGCCAACGAAGTGGAGACGGAGCAGATGTGAGCTCTATGCTAATGTTACAGCTGACACATCAGTGTATCCGAGCCGCTCGCCACGCCCTTTGGCTACCCCGTCAACTGCGAGGACGGTGCAGACTACGGCGGGTACACCAGCTTCGTCCAGCTGCGGGGTAGTATCCCCGTCATGTGGCACCAAGTGTCCGAGAAGATGGTGCCCAAGCCGCCTATTGAGAGTAGGTCTCCATGCGCCATCGTTATCTGACCGCAGTTACGATCAAGGACCCATACTACTCGCCCGCAGCGCGGCACTTTGACAACCTCCTCGGACGTTACGGCGCGCCGATCTTCATCCTCAACCTCGTCAAGAGCAAGGAGACCGTTCCGCGCGAATCCAAGCTCCTCGTCGAGTACGGCGAATGTGTCGAGTACCTCAACCAGTTCCTGCCCGAGGGCAAGAAGATGCGCTACATCGCGTGGGACATGGCCCTAGCTGCGAAAAGGTGAGCTTGGGACACTCGACGTGAAGCTGATAAGCAGCCGACACCAGGATGTAATGGGGATCTTAGAGGATGTGTGCGAGGAGAGCATCCAGCTCACCCACTTCTTCCATGGTGGCGCTGCGAGGCATGAGGTCACGTAGGTCTCTGCTCTTTGTCCACCTAACCACAGAAACGACGAGCACCGCGACATGCCGCTGCTCCAGTGTGGCGTTCTTCGTGTCAACTGTGTCGACTGTCTCGACCGCACCAACGCGGCCCAGTTTGCCATTGCGAAGCGCGCGCTGGGCCATCAGCTCTATGCCCTCGGCCTTCTTGGCAGCCCCAACCTCCCCTTTGCCTGCGATGCTGTGGAGGTGTTGACTGAGGTACCCCACACTTTGAATGACAGCTGACAGCCAGATGTACCACGACCACGGAGACTGTGCGCGATGTTGTGGGCTCAGCTGACAGCAGTCCTTGCTTACCAATACACGGGCAGTGCGGTGGTGAACCGCGACACATATCGTCCCACAAAGGCGACGCAGTGGACGAGCCACTCGCGAGATCTTGCTCGTGAGCTGAGCGAAGCGCTGGCGTCGCTGACAGACAGAGAACATCAGGCGATACTTCAACAACTCCATTCTTGACGCGGACAAGCAAGCAGCGATGAACCTCTTCGTGAGAAACTCCCCAATGTACAACCTAACGTCTAGCTCGGCGTCGAGTCGGCAGCAGCCAGCAAGGCGCGTACCCCACGACCAAACTACCGACACTGGTACACTGAGAAACATCTTGAGCCACCGAGCCTCGGCTCGCTCGGTGACGAGTCTGCAGTCCCTCGTTCCATGTTCAACGAGTACTACAAACCCTCCGTCCTCACTCAGCTGGACAAGATCTACGCCTTGTAAGCCGAGGTGCGGGCGCAATGCTAATGCCCAGCGAGATGACCTCCACATTAAAGTTTACGAGGTTAGTAGAGCTCACAACGTCTTGACAGAGTTGACACCAGCCACCGCAACAAGAACGGCATGCAGAGCCCCTTCGAGACCATTGGTGCGGTTGAAGCGTCCTCCCCAACTTCTAGAACGCCAGAGTTACGTCGCACAGCCCGCCGCTGGGCCATGGCCGCGTCGCCCAAGAGAGACGAGGATCCGGACGGCGAGCAGCAGCCGACGGAGAGCCTCCTCCCACCCCACCCCGTCGAGGCACTGGTCGCGGCGTTACTCGACCCGCCAGACATGGACCAGCGCGTCCGCGAGTACGACTGGTACATGCACTACCACACGGACGACCTGCTGTCGGCCGCTTCAACGGCCGAGCCGCAGGACCTGCAGCGGTACGTGCGGGCGGCGCAGATCGCGTCGGGGATGGAGATCGACGAGCCGACGCCCGGCACCCCGCCGACGATGAGCGTCCTCGCTGCAACAGATGGCATGGCTGAGGAGCTGTACGAACCATCCAAGCAGACGCTCCAGTTCTACGACACTTGGCTGCACGGATCGGCTGCGGCAGTGTAGACTATTGTATAACCACCTGCATCGATGTATGTTCTATCAACAAATCATAATTACAGTACACTACTCCTAGTTGAGCTTGACGCGCATCATGACACTCTTGGCCTGCGTGAGCTGGCCGTAGCCGAGGACGGAGAGCGAGTAGCCGCGGCCGGTGTCCTTGACACCCGTCCAGGGGACGGCGGGGTCGAGCGCGTCGGCACGGTTGAGGTAGACGGTGCCGGCCTCGAGGTCCTCGACAAAGTTGTTGAAGACGGCGATGCTGGCCGCATCGTCGGGGTTGGTCCACACGCTCGCGGTCAGGCCGTACTTGGAGTCGTTCATGAGGGCGAGCGCCTCCTCGTCGCTCTCGACCTTCATGATAGCCGCGACAGGGCCGAACGTCTCCTCGGTCATGACCTCCATGTTGTGGTCGACGTTGGTGAGGACCTGGGGCCCAACGAGGGTGGTGCCCTCCTTGGCGCCCTCAAACTCGTTCTCCCCAACGAGGAGGGTAGCGCCGGCAGCGACGGCGTCAGCGACCTGCTTGCGGATGCGCTGGGCGCTCGCGAGCGACACGACGGGGCCGAGGGTGGTGCCCTTGGCCAAGGGGTCGCCGAGGACGTAGTCCTTACGGGTGAGCTCGGCGAACTGCGCGACAAAGTCCTCGTACACCGCCGAGTGGACGTAGATGCGCTCGACGGAGCAGCACGACTGGCCGCTGTTGAAGAACGCGCCGTCGACAAGGTTGGCAACGGTGTACTTGAGGTCGGCGTCCTCGCGGACGTATGCGGGGTCCTTGCCGCCCAGCTCAAGACCGACGCCCTTGAAGCCCTTGCCGTGCGCCGCGGCCTCCTGCACAGCGCGTCCGCCGGGCACGGAGCCGGTGAAGGAGACAAAGTTGACGCGGCCGTCCGCGCACAGGTCGAGCGTCGCCTGCTGGGAGAGGTGGATGACCTGGAGGACGTTGGTAGGAAGGCCGGCGGCGTTGAAGCACTCGAGGACGCGCTCGGCGGGAACGGGCGTCTGCGGGGCCGGCTTGACGATCACAGCGTTACCGGCGAGGAGGGCGGGGAGGACCGAGTTGACGGCCGTGAGGTGCGGGAAGTTCCAGGGGGTAATGGCGCTGGGGTCAGCGAGGCTTGCGGGGATAGAAAGAGGACGAGGGGTGGGAGCGAGCTGAGAGCCTGAGAGCCAGATGGGGCGAGCTGAGAAGTGCATGGGCGAGAAGTGCATGGGCGAGGTGGGAATCTCGGGGGGCAGTGGAGGGCGAGTCGGGAAGGAATCGAAGGGGCCACCCCGGGTGACTCACACAACAACACCAAGCGGCTGCTTGACAATGTAGCGCTTGTTAGCCTCGTCGTCCGTCTCGGTCTGGGGGATGGGCGCGAGCGCCTCCTTGGCAATCTTGACAAGGTAGCGGGCGCGGTACAGCGTGCCGTTGATCTCGCCCTTGCACTGGCCGAGGGGGCTGGTGTCAGCTTGGCACGGGACCCCCAAAGCTCACCGGCCCATCTGGAGGGCAATGTCCTCGGCGAGGAGGTCAGTGTTCTTCTCAAACTCGGCCATCCAGCGCTCAGCAATGGCGACGCGCTCCTCGAGGGGCGTCTTGCGCCAGCCCTTCTGCGCCTTGACAGCCTGGGCGACGACGGTGTCGAGCTGCGACGAGGAGAGGAGGGGGCGCGTGCACACCGGCTCCTGGGTGTAGGGGCCGATCGTGGTCTGGATGTTGATGTCGACCATGTTGGCTAGGAGAGATGTGAGGGGGGGATGGAGAGGCAGAGCAAGTTGAAGAAAGAGAAAGGATGTTGCGCGTGTCAGTCAGCCGCACCGTGTACGGTATACGCGGTAGGCGGGAGGCCGTTGCTTGCCGCCGCTTAGCGTTTATCTGGCCTCCACCCACAGATACGGCGGAGTCCGATCCAACCTCCACTCTCATATTCAACGCCACGTGGACGGAATCAAATCCACCTCATTCTTGTCGACAATTTCGACTTTCCCTTTCAGTTGGCAGACCTTCCCCCTCCGTCAGGCCATCATCCACCCACCTATCCCCATACCCATACCCATCAACTTCGCAACCATGGCCAAGGACGCCGAGCTCAAGGAGGAGAAGAAGAAGAAGCGCAAGTCCGAGGCTGCCGACCTCGACGTCACCGAGGACAAGAAGGCCAAGAAGGAGAAGCGCAAGTCGCTCGCCGCCGACGCCGACGACAAGGTGTGTTCCTCACCCCCTCAGCTGTCCATCCCGCACCGTCTTGCTTCTGTGGACATGGACTGACACCCAGCCCGAGTTCGACGTCCCCATCGAGGCCATCACCCCCATTGCCGTGCCGCTCGCGGGCAAGAAGCTGTCGAAGAAGCTGTTCAAGACTGTCAAGAGGGCGAGCAAGGCGCGCCAGCTCAAGCGCGGTGTCAAGGAGGTTGTCAAGAGCCTGCGGAAGGGCGAGAAGGGCCTGCTGCTCCTCGCCGCCAACATTACGCCCGTTGACGTCGTGTCGCACCTCCCTGTGCTCGCCGAGGAGACCAAGGGGGTCGAGTACGCCTGGGTGCTGAGCAAGTGAGTCGAGCTACGGCGGCGTGTGGGGGGGAGTTGGGAGAGAGTTGGAAGCGGTCGAGCTGCAGAGGACTGCAAGCCAACCCGGAGACTGAGACGCCTGCCGGCTGCGCAGAAGAGGGAGTTGGTAAATGGAGAAGGAGTGGTCCCGCGATCGTCTGCTATGTTATGGGGACTCTAGCTGACCCACAGGGAGGAGCTCGGCGCCGCCTCCGGCACCAAGCGCGCGACCTCGTGCGTCCTCGTCTGCGCGACCCCACAAAAGCGCAAGGACGCCAAGGCACCATCCACCGAGGACATTGCCGAGTGGAAGGAGCCCCTCGACGAGTGCCTCGACGAGGTCAAGAAGCTCGAGGCGGTCGTGCAGGCCTAGGTGCGCGGGTAGAGGGTTGTGATGTACGATATGGTTTGGCACGCCAGCGCGAGCGGTGAGGAGTGAGTGAGGAGAGCGAGGCAAGGCTGGTGCACGCGGGGACTGACCTGCACGACTGACTTCGTGGACGGGTGACACACCACCGCTCATCACCCACTCATCCTCATCTGTGTCAACGACGTGCATTGCACGGAGGAGCAAGGCACGGCCGACAGCCAGGCCGCCGCGGCCGCGCCCAGCTCCCATCACACGGGTGTGCACGATTGGGAAAGTGGTCGGTATTAGGTGCGTGCCGTCTGCGGCGGCCACCAAGCCGAGGGGTCGTGAGGCCCTGTCCGGGTTCGATTCTCCGGCGCCCGTAGCCTTTTGCCTAAGGCCAAAGGCGGGAGCATGTGCGCGTGAAGGAGGGCAGACTGAGGGGAGGGCGAGAGATGAGGTCGGGTTGGTGGTGAGGGGCGAGGGGGTGTGGGATGGTGGTGAGGGGTGTGGCGGAGATGACGAGTGGCAGAGTGGCACTCGTCATCCTCGAGAGGTGCATCTCCTCGCAGCGACCACTGCGCCTTGCGCCCGACAAGTCTCGTGTACCGTACACAACAATGCAACAACAGTACTACAATACAAACTATAGACTAGTACCCATGAATCGATCCCACAATGAGCTCCGCCTGCCTCGCCGTCTCCTCGCGCGCAGCCGCCTTGCGCACCTCCTCGAGGAGGCTCTCCGCGTCCGCCTGCTGCTGCTCCTCTGCCTCGAGGAGGCTCTGCTCCGCCTCGTGGCCCTCCTCGTGGAGGACGTGGTGGTCCGCCTGCCCCATCTCCTCCTCTTCGCGGGCGCGCTGCGCCTCCAGCACCTGCTGGATACTCTCCTCCATGAGGAGGCGTTCCTGGGCGGCCTCGGCCGCCGCCGCGAGAGCGGCCTCCTCCTGCGCGGCCTGGGCCTGTTCCTCGGCCTCACGCTCGCGCGCGACCTTGAGTGCCAGCTCCATCTGTCGCGCGGCCTGGGCCTGCTCCTCGGCCTCGCGGGCGGCGTCGCGCACCACCGCGTCGACGGCGCGCGCGAGCGCCTCGAGCTTGGCAGCGTTCAGGCAGCCCAGGTTGACGCAGGACTCCGGGAGGAGGTGGATGTGCCGCTTGCTCGTTAGGGCATCGAGCTGCGCCTGCGGGAGGAGAAGGGTACTGCTGTCAGCTGAAGTCGACGACGGTTGGGCTCACATGTACATGCCCGAGGCGCGCTTTATGTGCGCCCAGTTGCCGGGCGTCTTGAACTTGTTCGCGAGGAGCTCGTGCAGCTTGTCGCGGACACTCTTGAGGCGGCTAGCGAGCGCATTGATCTCGTTCAACCACACCTTGTAGACGCGCGCATCGTTCCACACGGTGTGCGCAAGGCGCGCACCCCACGCCGGAGGGTGATAGTACAGCGCGCGCGCGATGTTACGGAGCTGCGAGTCGACGCGGTCACGATCATCCGTGCTCTTCGTGGCGACGCTCACGATGGCAGGCGAGTCGGCGTACAGCCCCATCGTCGAGTCGAAGCCCTGCACGAGCACAACGGGGAGGCCCTCGTGCACCATGAAGCGCAGCGGCTGCGCGTCGCGGTTCGTGTCCCCGCTCGAGAGGCCCTGGTAGGCCATGATTGCGAGCGGGATTAGGTGCTTCTCCTGCATCAGCTGGGTGAGCTGGCGCCACTGCTGAGCCGTGAGATCGGCGCCAGTGGGCAGACTGCCGCTGATGTGCAGGAGGACGGCGGAGCGCGGAGGCGCAGCCTGCAGGTCCTCGCGGAAGCCTTCCCAGTCGACCAGGCCAGTCTTGTGATCGAGGAAGCGGATCATCTTGACGTCCAGGCCACCGTCACGCAGCGCGGCAATGTCCTCCTCGGCAGCGGGGGTCTGGACGAGGACGGAGCGTATGCTTGCAGTTGCAGGGAAGCGGCTCAGGAAGATGGCCGCCATCCGCAGCCCGCCCGTCACGCTCATGGCCTGGATCGCTGCAATGCGCTTGTTCTTGTACACGACGCTGTCCTCGCCGTACCCGAAGCGCGTGCCCAGCTCAAGGAACGGCGCGTACCCTTCGATAGGGAGTGTCTCGTTGAAGAGGTCGGGGTCCTCGCGCAGCTTCTTCTCCGCATGCTTTATTGTCGGCGGGCGGTACACGTTTCCGTGGTCGTCCCGGAAGCCATGAACAGCAACGTTGAGCTTGTTGGGAGCCTCGTCCGCGGCGTGTGCTTCCTCGATCTGCACAGTGCTGATGTCAGCTCAGCGAAGAGACAGACGAGCTCACCTCTGCGCTTGGGCCAGCGGGATGGCAGACCATGTATCGCGCATGTCGGCGTAGCCAGTCTCGCCGCCTCTTCCCATACTCGCATTAGAGAGCTGGTGTCAGTAGGTATCGACGCAGCGACGCTTGTACCTACCTGGTGGAGCACGTCCATGAGCAGGGTGCTCTGCGCCTCCGGGGTGAGCGCGCTCATGTTGTTGCTGACGTCGGTCAGCTGTGCGAGCGCGTTCACCGCTTCTGGCTGCCCATGGTTGGCTGCGCGGGTCGCCTGCATGACGGTCTCCATGGCGACAGACGATGTCGCGCCCGACTCCATCTCACGCGCGGAGCGAATTAACGACTCGAGCGCCTGCACGCGGCGTGAAAGCTCAAAGTTGACTGGCACATCCTGGTTGGGCCTGCTGTCAGCTCGATCCATGATCGGACAGCTTACCGAACACGCTTGTTCTGCATCCCTGGCGGCAGCTCCATCTGGCACATGCTGGGGACGCCGCGCTTGATACACCGGCCACAGGGAATGTTTCGGTCGCACTGGGGTCAGCTTGGTGGGAGCACAGTAGCTCACATGTTCTGTAGACGGAAGCGGGAGCCGCGTCAGTATCTTCTCCCAACTCAAGCTTGGACATACGTTTCTGCTGTCAGCTTGGCTGGACATCCTCAGCTCGACTCACCCTGCGATGGCATTCAGTGCAGCTCAAGACGGTACGGTTGCGTCGCCGCTTGAGCTTGCCGTTCTCGGTGTAGTACAGGCTGTCGGGGTCGCGCCGCTCCGTGTCCGACTCGTCGGTGGAGCGCGCTCTCCCCGGGCGGAAGGTGTGGACGACCCGTCGGGGAGTGGGCTGCACTTGCTGGGGCGGAGGCGGGGGCGGGGGCACGGGGGCTGGAGCAGCGCTCTCATGCTCCTCCTCCTCCTGGACCTGGCCGAACGTGTCGACAAACTCTTGGACCTCCTCGTTGGTGATCGCTTGCCCGATGAGGGCGGCGAAGTCCTGCCCCTCGTCGACGACGAGGTCTCCCGCGCCTTCCTCCTCGTCCTCCATGCGACTGAGCGCGGCGAGGTCCGCGAGCGTAGCGGGATCGAGGGCCTCGAGCGGGACGTGTCCCTCGTGGTGCTCCTCGTGGTGCTCCTCGTGGTGCTCGTGGCCGAGTTCCTCGCCGTGCTCCTCGTGGTGCTCCACCATCTCGTCGTCCTCTGGTGGGATGGCGCTCAGCGCAGCGGCGAGGTTGAGGTCGAGGCCGCCGGGGAGGACGTCGGCCTCGACCCCATCCGCCTCCTCGTGGGTCTCATGGGGTTGTTGTTCCTCGTTGTCGGCGGGTTGTGGGTCCGGGGGTGGGTCGCCCTCTGTATGCTCGGCGGGCGGGGGGTGGACCTCGATCGCTGGAAGATCGGGGGTGTCGCTCATAGCGCTAAAGTCCGATATCTCGGGATCCTGGGTAAAAGTGGTATGTATCGATAGCGCAGAGTTGAGATAGGGTGGAATGGGGCCTCTGAGGCGCTCTTGGTGTGGATGAGGGCCGTGGTCGCTGGTGAAAGGTGTTTGCTCGACGTTGGGGCTTGTTTTGGTCACCCTGCGATTTGGGCGGCAAACCTGGACCTGAGAGCGGGAGCAGAATTTGATGCCGTCGCCACTCTCCACTTGATGAGGTCATCAAAGCCACGCGACGAGACAACGAGGCACGGGAGGCACCCAGGCAGTCACCCAGCTCGGTTGACCGGCCAGCCCACCTCCGACATCCCGACCTTGCGTGGTTGCTGATGTGAGCATTGTCCTCGCCATCTCCTCTCTCCCCTTTCCCCTCCCATGCTCTCAAGACCAGCTTTCCTTCGCCTGTCCACTAGAGCCCCTTCCCGCATCCCCAGACCCTCCCCCTTCCTAGCCCGCTCCTTCACCCCTTCCCTCATGTCCGCGTTCGAGAAGCAGCCCGTGACCGAAGCGGCCAGTGTGCCGAACCCCCTCGGCGAGGGCAACTACATTAAGTGGGCGGCGTCACTAACCCTCTAACGACAGGACGGCGGGATGTCTAATTATCGGTGACGAGGTGCTGAACGGCAAAACCAAGGACACGAACAGCAAGTGAGCTTCGCGGTCCGGCGAACAAGCTGACATCAGCTTCTTCGCTCAGTTCTGCTTCGACCTCGGCATCGAGCTGTAAGCTAATCACCGTTGGATAAGCTGACAGCAGGAAGCGCATCGAGGTCATCGCCGACGACGAGGCGGAGATGTGAGCTTCAACCGGCTGCGCGAAGCTGACACCAGTGTGGAGGCCGCGCGCCGCATGACCCAGAATTACGACTTTGTCGTGACCTCCGGCGGCATCGGGCCGACGCACGATGGTGAGCTCGCGAATCTGTAGCAAGCTGACATCAGACATCACCTACGACTCTCTGGGCAAGGCGTTCAACCTCCCGCTCGAGCACGACCCCGAGACCATGCGCCGCATGGAGGTCATGACGACGGAAAAGCGCCGGGCCGAGCTCGCAGTCGCGTCCGAAGAAGAAAAGACTGCGCGGAACCGCATGGCGCTCTTCCCGATTGCGAAGGGCGGCCACGGTGGCGACGGACAGGGCGGTAAACGCTCCGAGATCCTGTTCGTGTGCGACGACCGCTGGGTGCCCGTGGTCCGCCTCGGAGGCAAGGTGAGCTGCGCAGTCTGACCTAGGAGCTCACACCAGCTCTGCGTGTTCCCCGGTATCCCGAGCCTGTTTCAACAGCTCCTCATTGGCCTCGTGCCGTACCTTCCCCTCCCGCCGGCGTCGTCCAAGCCCTTCCGCCTCCTCGTCTTCACCAAGTCAGTCATGCCCTGCTGATCACAACTGATGAACAGCTGGCCCGAGTCCAAGATTGCGCCGTACCTCAGCGAGCTGCAGACGCGCGTCAAGAAGGAGGGCATCCGCATCGGATCCTGTAAGCTCACAGATCATCAGCTGAGCTCACACTAGACCCGTACCTCTACAAGGGTGTGCACGTAAGCCTGATCGGGCATGACGTCGATCGGGTAAAGGAGCTCGGGCAGGAGGTGGCCAAGACGCTCGAGGGCGACATCATATCGCAGGGGACGCTGGGAACCGACAAAACGGCCGCGCCCGTTAAGGAGTGATCTTAGCGATGTATCATTGTGTGCTGCGGTCTACGGACACCGAGAGGTATGGGAGGGTTGTTGATGGACGTCTGAGGTGGAGGCGAAGCGGAAGCAAATCTTGGCCAACCCAACTTCCAACTCAAGCTTGTGTTGATGACCCCTTCATCATCCCACTCCATCTCTCAACTACCGCGGCATCATGCCGCCCCTCCTCCCATTCTCACTCGATGCGCTGCGCTCTCACGCCATCTTCGTCCCGCCCGCCTCGACGAGCGATGACGGGTGGGAGCTCGTCGGTCCGCAGCCGTCGCTCGATGGCCTCCCTGCCTCGAAGAACGCACGCCTCACTGTCCGCGATAGAGACTTGATCGTTGCGTTTGGCAAGGAGATCCGCATGACCAGTCTTGCGGGCGAAGGATGGGAGGTGCACGGCACGAGTGTCGGCGGGTACAAGGTGAGCTCGAAGTTGCGTGCCGAGCTAACATCAGACTCTCAAGTCGCCCCACCTCACGTTCACCATCCACCAGCTCGTGCTCAATCCTACTGGGCGCCTGCTTGCCGTCGTCGGTCACCACCAGCTCGTCGTATTAGTGTTACCCCGTGCTGGGTTCGCCAGCTCCGTCGGGGGCGAGGTTGCGTGCCGGTGCGTTGTTGTCCCATCTCCCGCTCCCCCACCGCTTGTCGCACCACTAACACACAGCTCTTTCCCCGTCGACGAGTACCAGCACTCGCCATCATCGCTCACCCCCCTCACCAAGGTGCGATGGCACCCGTGGGGCGAGGGCGGCAACTCGCTCTGGGTGCTCGCTGGCAACGGCAACCTCTTGTGAGTTGACTCCCAGCGAGAGCCACTGACGGCAGCGAATACGACATCCTCCGCCCTCAAGATCCCGTACAGACGTTCTCCTTCCTCCCTGAGAAGACGAGCCGGCCAAAGAGCAAGTTCTCGGCTGTCGACCCGCTCTCGCAGTATGCGACGTCCTTCACCTTCGGCCGCGGCGCGATCGACTTTGCCCCGCTCATGGTATATGCGCTCATGGCCAACGGCGACATCTACACAATGGGCCCCGTGCTGCCCTTAAACGCCGAGGTTCCGGCGTCGTACCTCGCCTCCTTGCAAGCATGGGTGGCCGAGGGGACGAGGCAGCTCGAGGATGCCAAGGCGAGGCCCGGAGAGGAGGGCAGCGCCGAGTATGCCTCCCTTGTCGGGCGACGGCAGCTGCAGGAGGCGTGGGTGAGCGCCGTCGTGAAGCAGGGGTTACCGGACGAGGAGCCGTCCACCCCATCGACGCCACCAAGGCGGCGGGGCTTCGGCCTGCGCGACGCCCCACCATCCCCACCACAGTCCGACAGGCCGCCGCCCCCGCCAGGCTTTGTGCGCGTCCATCCCCCACACCTGAACCCCACAGGCGGCCCCGCACCAGGCATTCACCGCCCCCTCGCGCGCCAGGGCCCGCTCCTCTTCAACCCCGCGCCGCAGGAGGTTGGCAACGGCGACGACATCGATGAGCAGAGCGCGACTGACATCACGATCCTGCACGCCGCTGGTGACGTGCCAGAGGGCGAGGAGGCCGGTCCTCGCGTCGACGTGCTTGCGATCGCGTGGTCGAGCGGACGCGTCGACCTCGGCATCGACGCCGACGGGTGTGAGCCACGCTGGGTCACCTCTCGCGACCCCGCGCCCACCGACCTCTACCTCCACATCGTCGAGAGCGTACTCTCCTCCTTCCCCTCCTCCGAACCCGACGCGATCGCGCTCAACGCGCCCGCGTTCGTGGCGGACCCGATCCACTCCGACGTCGTGTACATTACCCACGCCTTCGGCGTCGATGCTGTCTCCGTTGCACCGTGGGTCACACAGCTCCTGGCGGGCGAGAGCAAGCTGTCGCCATGCGACGTCGCACCGTTGGTCGAGGCAAGGTGAGTTGAGTACATCGGCTGGCCCTAACTCCCACAGCCCCTCAAAGCCCGTTGTCGGCGTCGTGACCTTTTGCAACATTACGCTGGGCTACGGCCTCCTGGCTCTCGCATCGAGCGGGCAACTCGCCGCGGTGGAGATGGACGTCAGAGTGCCCGACCGCGGGCTGGCCGCGCCCGAGCCCGCCCCTGCACCGGACAAGAACAGTCAGTCGCTCCTCGGCAAGCCGTTCGACGTGTCCCTCCCAGCCGGCGAGTTCAACCCGAAGGCGGCGATCCGCAAGGCCTCCGACTCGCACAAGGTGCTCGAGGCCATCGGGCCAGCGCATGTCACTGCGCTCCGCGAGGCCGCCGCGCAGATCAAGAAGCGCACGCACGCGGTCGAGGAGGCCAGCACAAAGGTCGAGGCCCGCCTCGACCTCCAGGTGAAGGAGTATGCGCGGCAGCTCGTCGTGCTCCGCGACTCTGCGGCCTCCGTGTCGGCCCTGCGCTCGGCCGCCGCGCGCAACGCCGAGCGCGCCGAGGCGGCCCTAGCGGCGCAGAACAGCCTCGGCGACCGCCTCGACGCCGTTCTCACCTCCCTGATGGCCGAGCACCGGCCGCAGGTCGGCGCGGTCGAGCGGCGGTGGTTCGACGAGCTCGAGCGCGTCAAGAACCGCGTGAACGGCGCGCGCGGGACGCCAGGGTTCGCCGCCCGCGCCCAGGTGCTCAAGGAGCAGCTGGGGGTCGTGCGGCCGCTCGTGAAGACGGCGGACGCGCAGGCAGAGGAGTATGGCGCGCGCCAGCTGCGCCCGCTCCAGGCGGCGCTGGGGAGCCGGGGAGACGAGCTCGCGCGCCTGATGCGCAAGATGGACGCGCTGAGCGTGCGTGTCGACGGCATGGAGTAGGTTACGTAGTACAACATTGCATGCAGTAGTATACAGTCTAGGCGAGCTTGGGGACGGTGCGCTCGCCCTCGAACGCGTCGGGCGGGATCTGGCCCTGCGTCTCGGTCATGGCGCCTTTCAGGATGTACAGGAAGGGTGCGGAGCCCGCCGGCGGCGGTGTGGTCTGGTACGCGACTGGTGTCAGCTGAAGACAAGTCCGGTGACAGCAGACGGGCACGTACCTGGCGTTCGGCAGCGGGCACAGCTGAACCCCTGTCGCAGCTCGGTGCCGCCCGCGCGCTCGAGGAGGATGCGCTCGGCTGGCACGGCAGCAAGCTTGAACTTGCGCGCTGCGGCAGTGTGGGAGGGCTGCGCGCGGATGATGTATGCGCCATCCGTTCTGGTGTCAGCTCTTTCGAAGGGAATGAGCTGAGCGCTCAGGCGAAGGAGGGAAGGGGCAGACTCACTTGCGCTGTGGAAGCCGGTCGAGCTTGCCCTGCAGCACGAGGACAAAGTCGCCGCAGAGGCAGTAGTATGACCTCAGGACGGCGCGGGAGGGCTGGGGTTGTGGTTCGGCCATGAGTGATGGAGTGGAGATGAGCACAACAGTCGCGGCTGTCGAAGCCGAAGCCGAATTCGAGGTGTTGGGTGGCAAATTGGTTCCGCTTGTGGCACCGGTGCATGTAGAAGTACAGAATGGATGACATGAAGTATGAAGTATGAGGGTATGGGATGTGGGCAGACAGGGATATACTAAGCGTCCTGGCGCTCGAGATCGCGCTCGGCGCGCGCGCGCTCGCGGCGGGCCTGGAGGATGAGGCGGGAGCGTATGGACAGAGGGCGGAGGCGGCGGGTGGGCGTCCATGTCTCCGAAGCTGGAGAGGACGGGGGCGGCGTGAAGCAGTGCAGGCCTGGGAGAAGGGGGGTGTTGGGTGTCGAGGGTCTGGGAGAGCTGGGTACCAAAGTGTGGAGCTCCTGCGTGGGTTTGGGAACAGGGCAGACCGATGCGCTCACGGCCGGGACCGGGGGAGAGGGCACCGGTCGGGGAGAGCTGGCTGCGGGAGTTGGAGGAGGCTTCTGAGGCACATTGCTCGGCTGGAAGTCAGGTGCAGCTTCCCTTGAGAGCTCCAGAGGCGGGGCTAAGACTGGTGCTGGTGAGGTAGGCGGTGGAGACGGCGGGAGAAGACGCCGGCGCTTAAGAGCTGCGGCTGGGGTGGGAGGGACTAGATGCTCCTCTGGACTCTGGAATAACATCCGGGCAGGAGAGCGAGGTGTGCCGGCGAGGCGCCGTTTACCTGTCAGTGGCGAGTTTGGAGGCGAGGAGGGAGGATCATGCCGAGGCGTAGGGGGAGAGAACTTGAGCACGGTCGGGGCGGAGAGCCGCGGGCCGAGGCGGCGGGTGCGCTTCGGTGTCGGCGTGTCGGGGATATCGACGACGGCTGTGCTCTTGCTCCGCCATAGGGCCTCGACGCTATCCTTCTCTGGAGATGACGGCAGCGCGGTTGGGGTGGTGTAGCCCAGTGACTCGTGTGCGACGCGGAGAAGGGCAGGGGCGTCAAGCGCTGTTGTCAGCTAACGGGGGAGTGCATGCCAGCTGTGGAGGCTCACCCTCAACCCAAGATCGCTCGCCCCTGTCGACGATCTTCTGGAGACGCGGCCAGCGGAGCTCGTACAGCTGGTGTGAGCTAATATAAGTCCCCTACAACTCACCATCGAACCCGGGAGGCGCTGGAAGCCCGCGCCCATGACCTCGGCGCAGAGCGGAGTCTCGAAGAGCACCGATGGCGGCTTCATGCCCACCGGCATGGTGTACTTCCACGACAGGCCGATAAGCCGCTAGTGCGAGTAAGCATGGCCGACACTTCACCCACCCGCTTCCACTTATCGTCCTTGTCGAAGGGCTTGCTGGCCCACCGCCCCAAGCGGATGTTCGAGTTGTACAGCTCCAGCTGAGCGCGCGTCATGCCGTACGACGCGGCGAAGAGGAACTCGAAGTGCGGGACTTGTCTGTGCTTGGTCACCCCCTCGCGGTTCGTGAGTGTGCCGAGGTAGAATGTCGTGAAGACCGATGTGTCGACTGGTGTCAGCGGGTGGAGGGGATCAGGATACCCACCTCGCAGCTCGCGGGCACGGTCCATGTCCCACCCGGCTCCCAGGACGACGAGGTCGATGCAGTCGCCCACGTTGGGAATGTAGTCTTTCTGAAGAGTCAGAGTGGTTCAAAGTACCACCGAAGTTAGCCACTTGCCTTGAGCTTGACCCAGCGAAGTTGTGTGTCGACATACACCGAGTCGTCGGCCTTGAGAACCAGTCCCTCTGAAGTGAGCTCAACCAGCAAGCCGTAAAAGCTCACCCTCCCTGAGATTGCAGCAGCTCTGGAAGGCCTTCCGCAAAGTCTTGGATCAGCACGCTCCTGTCAAGCGCTTACCTCCTCGGCATGTGCGACTCCCAGGTGCAGGGGAATCTCTACCCGGCAGGCGAGAAGAGACTGGGTTTAGCGTTCTTCGACACCCGCTCCAGCCGACTCACAAAGCCCACAATCGGGTGCACGATGCTCTCAAGTACACGCCGGCGCTCGCTGTACGATGAGCCGATGAGACTCCGGTCGTTGAGGTGGAGGATGTCAAAGAAGGCGAGACAGAGATGTCTCGACCCCCGAGGAAGGTTCGGGTTCCTGCTGTCAGCAGAGCCAGCCAGTCACCCACAAGTCAGACGACACGCCGGCAGCCTGAAGGCGCCAGAACTCCTCAATGCCAGGCCCACGGCCGCCCTCGCGCTGCCCTTCGTTGTAGGGTACGACCTCGGCCTCCATGATGACGCTAGTGATCGTCTTGCTTCGCTTCGGCAGGCGCTCAAGGAGCTTGGGGTGAGCAGGGCCGCGCACCGGAAAGCCAAGGGCGGCGAGGATCAGGCTGCCGTCAGCTCGGTCGTTTGATAGCTCACGCATGAGTATGCCTCCGGTCACTTGTGCTCTTGCGTTTCGACTTGCTGAATATTGCAATCTTTGGCCTGCCGTCGACGACCTTGACGTGGATCTGCATCCTGCTGTCAGCTAGGCCTCCGAGTAACGAAGCTCACCGGTAGCCGTCGTACTTGGTCTCAGCCCAGACCGAGTGGAGACCCCTGCCGACAAATGCCTTGAGCGCATCGCCCACTGAGCGGCCCTTGATACACTTCGGGATCTGCCGTTAGCTAGGCTCATTGTTTCAGCTGACCTGGACGTTGACCCCTACCACAGGACCACTCGCGAACGAGCCGCCAGCCTTGACGGTCTCGTACGCGGCAGCGCACCACTCCATACATCCCTTGCCGTCGCGGAAGAGGCGCGCCATGGCAGCGTCCCACACCCACATCGCGTCGTGGAGGCCAAGCTGGGCTGACCCTGCGGATGCAGGCACGCGGAGCAAGAGGGTAGGGTGGCGGGCGCGATTTGGAGGGAGAGGGGAGAGGAGGGGTCGGAGATCGCGGAGGATGACCTGGGTCATTACCGCCATTGCGCGCGGGCTCAGCCCGGCCTCGCGATACAGCCGCCGAAGGATGATATCCGGCGCGCGTGGAGGAGCCACGGGGACCTGAGAGAGTTGCGAGAACTGCGAGTGCGCCGCGAGATCGTCCAGCAGCGTGTCCACTTCGGCGATCGAGATCGTCGAGCGCGTCGTCTCCGGTACCTGGTATCAGATCGTCTAACACTCACGCATCTGCTCACGCGTTCCAGCACGGCGTGCGCCACGACATCGCCCAGACACCCTAACCCGCCCGCCCCGTCCGACGACACGGCATCCCAGTGCGTCAGGCCCTCGATGGCGAGTAAGGACTCGAGCTCTGCCGCCAGCTTGGTCTCGCGGAGGCCGTAGCGCCGCCGGTTGCCCTCGTGCGGGAAGAGGAGGCGAAACACGCACGCAGTCGTCTTCGGCGGCAACGGGGAGGGAAGGGACTTGATCCACGACGCGAAGATCCGAGTCGGAGGGACGGGCGGGGGCCGACCGTCTACTCCGGGACGTTGCTTGGAGGGCGGCGGGTGGCCGAGGTAGTACACCAGCTCGGCGAACCTAGTATCAGCTCTCAAGCGCGCAACGCAGCTGGAAGACGTACGATTCGAATGCGATATCCATCGCCCCGATAGGAGACCGCGACAAGCACGGCAATAGATGACAGGTGTAGTGTAGGAGAGGGGATTAAATGAGCGACATGGTGCAGGCAAGACACGACAGGACAGGTTGGGAGATGATGAGAGGAAGAGTGATGCAGAGTTTGAGTGGGCCAGTCAGCCCCGTTGTCTCCCCCCCTGATCACTCAGTCCAGTCAACCACGTTGAGCGCTGCTCACAGCAACACATACAATACAACCCACTTCTTACCGGAACGCTCCTCGAGACTGCTTTCCATGCATGCATGTATGGCTTGGAGGTCGGGCGGGGAGATGTTTAGAAGTCTGTAGCAGTTGACTCAACCGCTTACCACGTGACCAGAACCAAACAAGGTGGCTTGAGCGGGGCGACGCCGAAGAGCCGAGTATCGGCGCAGCATTGATGTCGCGTTTCACGTTTTCCACAGTACTTCCTTGTCTCAGAACCATCGCGGCTCATTGGCGCTCCGCTGACAACTGACAGAATGACACTGCCCACGGCTGCCTCGGGCTGCGAGCGCTTTTACAGTATGAGGGCGGCCATTGTCGCGCCCAGCGCCTTCACCCACCCTGCGAGCCAATCTCTCCCACCCAACCACATACGCCAAGTCTACCTCCCACCACAGCGCCGTGTCAACAAGACCCTCAAGATATCTCTGTCATCCCCGACAGCGCACATCTCCGCGCGGAGCCGAGTCGCCGTAAAACATGCCTTAGGTAATCTCCCCACCCAAGTCCGCTCAGGGATCCGTGCCGGACTTCGGCCCGCCGGACCTCGGGCCGGAAGCCGGACAACGCAGCTTGCTTTGATGTGATGCCATGGGGTGCGCTGGTGCTACTCCTGGCGTGCTGGCAGGTGGGCGGGCTGGCCTCAAAAGCCCAGCTGCGCACCCCACGTCCCCCTCTTACCCACCCCCTCACCCACCATTCTCCGCTCACTCCGCTCACTCATCACCATGGTCAAGTCCGTCCCCACCGAGTTCAAGCTCAACTCGGGCAACACGATTCCCTCCGTCGGTCTCGGCACCTGGCAGTCCAAGCCCGGAGAGGTCGAGAAGGCCGTCGAGCACGCCATCAAGAGCGGATACCGCCACATTGACGGCGCGCTGTGCTACCAGGTGAGTTGGTGTGCCGGGTCTTGGAAATCTGGTTTCCTCGTATGAGCTCAGCTAACCCCAGAACGAGGAGGAGGTCGGCAAGGGCGTCAAGGCGTCCGGCGTCCCCCGCGAGGAGCTCTTCCTCACCTCCAAGCTGTGGTGCACGTACCACGACCGCGTCGAGGAGGGCCTCGACATCACCCTCAAGGACCTCGGTACCGACTACCTCGACCTTTACCTCGTGCACTGGCCCGTCCGCACCGTCGAGAACGGGACGAGCAAGCTCTTCCCCACCAAGCCGGACGGGAGCCGCAACATTGACCGCGCGTGGGACCAGGCCGAGACCTGGCGCCAGATGGAGGCCCTCCTCGCCAAGGGCAAGGTCAAGGCGATCGGCGTGTCCAACTGCTCCGAGCAGTACCTCGAGCACCTGAGCAAGACGTGGAAGATTGTCCCCGCCGTCAACCAGGTCGAGCTCCACCCCTACAACCCCCAGCACAAGCTCAAGGCGTACTGCGACAAGCAGGGCATCCGCCTGCAGGCCTACTCGCCCCTCGGGAGCGCTGGGTCGCCGCTGCACGAGGACCCCGAGATCAAGAAGATTGCCGACAAGCACGGCGTGTCCGTCGCTACCGTCCTCATCTCGTACCAGGTCAACCGCGGCGTCGTCGTCCTCCCCAAGAGTGTCACGCCCTCGCGTATCGACGCCAACAAGGAGGTCATCGCGCTCGATGAGGAGGATATGAAGGTCCTCGATGGCCTCGCTGCCGCCGGCAAGCAGACCCGCTTCGTGTCGCCTCCTTGGGGCACCGACTTCGGCTTCGAGGACTGGTTCGGGCCTGGCAACAAGAACGCGCCCGAGGGCACGGTGTTCGAGTCGCGGGGCCAGACCTTTGACAAGTAGGGTGTTCTAGAACGGATAGACATACAGATTGTTGGCTTGGATGCAGCTGTAAGCTAGGGCGCGTATCTCTGCTATCTCCGGTTCACGGACGACATGGCCGCTCGGTCGGAGATTGAGACGGAGATAGCCCAGAGACTTTGCTCGTCATTACTCAATGGTTGGTGAAACAGATGCACATCTACATATGCTATGAGATGACAGGGCTATCACTGGTCTAGTCCAGATCCATCGGGGGCGACAGGACGCGCGAATCATCTGATGTCGCTGCTGCGGTTTCTCCAGAAGCGCCAGCTTCGTCCGCGTGACCGTTCCTCGATTCCTGGATCGTCGGCTCGCCGTTGGCCTTGCCGTTCACGCCGTCGTCGTTCACGCTGCCGCCATTGGCACCGGTGTTATTGACATTGCCGCCATTCACGCTGCCGCCATTCACGCTGCCGCCATTGACACTGCCGTTCACTGGCGCTGGCGCTGCGCCGATGGTGCCCTGGTGGGGTGCCGGCGCTGCACCCTTGCCTGATTCGTCGGCCATCTCCACGTCCGAGTTGTCGGCGACTTCGACGACCTCGTTTGGCGAGGTGGATTCCGGCCCTTCCACCTGGACAGTCTCCTCCGAGACGACGACGGCCGAAGTTGCACCTGAGGCCTCCGGTGCAGGGTCGGACTGGGGCCCCTCAACCGCCTTTGGCAGCTTCTTCTTGCGCTGCTTCAGGATGGCGTTGATGGCCTCGCGATGCTTGAGCAGGATGCGTTTGTAGAGCAAGCGCTGTGGCGCCGTCATTGAGATCGGGACGATAATCTCGACCTTGGGCGGAAGCTTGAGCACATCCGCCTTGACGCGGCGCAGAATGTAGGGCTTGAGCATCTCGTGAAGCTGCACGACGAGGTTCTCGTTCAGGTTCTCGAAGCGGGCCTCGAGATCCTTCAGGTCACTGAAGTTCGGCTCGTCCAGGACGTTGAGGAGGTTGAAGAGCTCGCGCAAGTTGTTGTTTAGTGGCGTGCCGGTGAGAAGCACCCGGTGGACGGCGTTGAGCTTCTTGAGCTTGCGGAAGAGGAGGCTGGAGTCGTTTTTAACTTCTGTCAGCTTTCTCAAGCCGAACCTGGCTCACCGGCTTGCCCCTCATCAACGACAAGTGTCTCCCACCGCGGCACACTGCTGAAGAGGCTGAAGTCTGCGCCCGTGACGGTGTCGTATGTCGTGAGCACAACGTGCGCCTTGAGGCCGGCCGCCTTGCGCTCCATGCCCGGGCGGTAAAGCTCGTACTTGCAGATGACTTTGCGGGCTACGGTCAGTAGGAGCGATTGAGATGAACTCACAGGCTGACTCGCCGTAGTACGGCACCACGCGCACATGTGGAACCCACTTCTCGAACTCGCGGACCCAGTTCGTGATTGTCGAGTTGGGGACGATGACGAGAGAAGGGTAGATGTGCAGCTCATCGGATGCGAGGTACCCGAGGAACGACGAGACCTGGATCGTCTTGCCCAGGCCCATGTCGTCGGCGAGGATGCAGCCCTCGCGCCGGAAGTGCTTGTACAGCAGCCACTGGAAGCCCTCCACTTGGAAGGGCATGAGGGTGCCACCGACGACGCAGTCCGGCTGCTCAGCTGGAGGGTCGCCAAAGTTGTCTGCGAACTCCTCGCGTTCCATGCGCTGAGCCCGGTTGAGGATTGGGACCGTTACCAACCGCGCGTCGAGGTATCGCCCTAAGGCATCCTTGTAGGCAGGGTAGAGCGGCCCATCGCTCGGTGGCGGGGTATCGCCGCACGCCTGGTCGTACTGCAGATCACGCCACTTGACGAAGCTCCACGTCACGAGTGGGGCAATATCGTCCAAGTCATCCCTTGTGAGTTGACGCCCCGCCATCTCCTCCCAGTCGTCGATCCACACGGCCGCGCTGGCGGGAGGCTGAATGCCGTCGCGGTGAATGACCTCGACCTCCAGCTCGTCCTCGGAGTCCGACGATATCACTCTCTTGCGATTGACCTTCTTGACCTTCTTTTGGGACTTGGCATTCTTCGGGGGGAACAGCCACACATCAAGGATGCGGTCGACAGTGCACCATGGCACTGGGAGGTTGGCCTTTGCGTCGACATCGGGCGGTGGACCATGGCCCTCCCACTTGGCCTCCAGATCGTCCTTCTCGCGATGGTGGCGCGCGTTGTGTTCCTCCATCACCGCTGTGATTGTAGGCGCAACCATCTCGTCGCCCTTCGCTGCAAGCGTGTCGTCGGTGACGAGGTCAAGCTGTGGCCCCTTCTCGATAAAGTTCCGGAGCTTCCCTGGGGCCACGGCGACTAGCCAACCGTGAGGTACCCAGGTCGTGTGGCGGAAGCCCCTGCCCGTCCACTTCACCAGGTACTCGCGTGGGAGTCTGTTGCGGTAGTTCGGCAGCTCCCCTGGGTCCAGCTGCGGTTCCACAGCACCGACAGGGAATGGTCGCCAAGCGATGATTCTGTCGACAATCCACGGCCAGTCGCGGCAGGAGTGGCACTCCCATTCCGCCCCTCCATCTGGCGTTGGATTCTGGTATGCCTCTGCCAATCTTGGCAGGCCGTAGCGCTGCCCATCTGGGAATGGGCTGCGCACTAGCATCAGCTGGTGGTAGATAGCCAACTCACGGTGCTCGTAGTGACACGCCTGCTTGCACCGCTGACAGCGGAAGAGTAACGGTGCCGGGTCGCTTGGGATGAGGTTGGGAGCAATTGTAGACTTGGTCCGCGTAGCGGACCCATCCTCTGGATCCTTGGGTGAAGATGACCGATGATCGCGCACGGCGTCACTGTCGACGTCGATAGGGTCGCCCTCGGCGCCATTGGTGTTGTCGAGTGCACCATACACCTTCTTCTCCTTGCAGACGAAGCACACCGGGAAGGCCTCACAGCGCGAACAGAGGAATGCAGCGACATCGTCAATCGGTAGACTGTGAATGCGAGGGCCGTCGCTGTCGTAGTTGTAGACCATCAAGACCTTCTTCCGCTGCCCTTGAGGGATGCACGCCTGCCCACGTCAGCACGCAGACCCAGCTCAGACCACTCACCCAGTGGAAGGAGGCACAGCACCGCTCACACTCCAGCCAACCGCCCAACCCCTCTGCGTGCTCTTCGTCATCGACCATAAAATCGTCATTCTCTGCCTTCCTTTTCTTGCCGCTCCCCTTCTTCTTCTTCCGCGTGGCCGCCTCGAGCAGCACGTCGGCCGGTGGTTGGGAGCATTTCTCACACGACTGATGTCAGCCCGGACCAAAACGCGTGCTCACATGACGGTGGTGCTCCAGGATTCTCCTCGTGGGGGCTTTGGTGAGCTTGGGGGCTGGCGTCGACGAGTCCGAGCTCGAGTAGTTCGATTCGATTTCATCCTCCCCTTCCTCGAACGTCGGGTTGAAGTCGGTAGAGGCGCGACGCGTCCGCAACGACCCCCTCGCGCGGGCTGATGGACGCGTACGAGCTGCTGGCGTTGCAGTCTCGCGCGTCCCAGTTGAGCGCGACGCCACGGGGCTTGAGGGGATGTGGTGCTTGGTGGTCAGCATGGTGTAGAGAGAGGAAGGTGAACTTACCGACCTCGTCTGCATCGGTTCGGGCTTCACGGGCCCCGACTGCCGCGTCACCCGACGGTATGCGCCAATGCCGCCAGGAGACGAGCCATCGCTCTCCCACTCCTCTATCTCCTCCTCGTCGTGCAGGTCGTCGGAATCGTCGCCGTAACCGCCGAAGCCCGAGTCACTAGACAGCGAGCCCTCGCGCTTGTGCTTCGACGGCGTGAGCTTGAGCTTCCATGACGACCCGCGGTCCTGCTGGGCGAGGACGCGCTTCCGCGACGCCCTGGTGGGTAATGAGAGATCCTCGGGCATGGCATACTGCTCCAACACGTGTAGTGGCAGGAAGGGGACCTCGACCAAGGCACGGGTGCGCGGAATCCGTGATGTTCCCGGTTCATCCTCCTCATTGCTCGGCATGACAATGGAAGGCGGCGACGGCGGGGAAGGTTGTGTGGGTGGTGGAGGCGTCAGCGGTCTTCTGCTCTGCCGTGGTGTGGGGCGCATGAGGGGCACGTTGTCGTCGTCGTCGTCCTCCTCCTCCTCTTCCTCCTTGCCGTCGTGCGACTCGAGGCTGTCGGGGACAATGTGACTTGTCTGGCGCCGTGCACCGCTCCGTGTTCGGGGGGAAGGTGACACTGTTGTTGGTGTCGCTGCCGCCGCGGAGGAGCGAGTGACGCGCGAGGAAGGAGGCCGCTGCCGCCGCGGCGTGAGAGCCTCGAGTACCTCATCCTCGCTGTCGACTTCGACAAACGAGATGGCGCGGGACGAGCGCCTGGCTGAGCGCCGCGGGGGCATTGGGGGTGGTGAAAGATGTTGTTGTGAGGGAGGTGATGAACTCAGCCACCCTTTGGGCTGGGTGGTCGCGAGGGTGGAGGTCGGGACATTATTGTAATGTGAACGAATTTGATTCCGTGAAAGCGCGTCTGCTTTACTAGGGTGGCGAATCACCTCCTGACCCTGGGGTGCGGCATGCTTCGCCTGGCGGCTCGCCCTCACCCAAACAATAAACCGGTCACCCAAGCGACGTGACGCGTTCTCATCCCCATCCCCATCCGCCATCCCTCGTATCTCTCCCTCGCATCTCTCCATCCGTCACATCACATCTTGCTCTTCACCACACTCTCCCATCCACCCTCACCCACAATGTTCGGTCTCGCCCGTCCCACCCTCAACACCGCCGTACGTCTCTCTCCATTTCTAATGCCCACACCGCGTCTCACCGCCCACCACGACGCGTTCCTCACACCTCACCCCGGCTGACAGCTGACCCCGCAGAAGGCCACCCTCGGCCAGCGCGGCTACGCCAAGGCCACCCTCATCGGCCGCCTCGGTGCCAAGCCCGAGGTCCGCCAGGCCGGCAACGGCAAGAGCTACATCACGTGCGTCGCCTGACCGGTGGATGCAGTGTGCTAATCTCAGCTACAACCTCGCCGTTCCCAAGCCCCCCAAGCGCAACGAGGAGGGCGGTGAGTGCCACCTCACCAAGCTGAGCTGATGCCCAGAGGTCCTCCGTGACGAGCAGGGCTGTGAGTCACCGAAATCGCGTTGCAAGCGCGGATGCTAACCCCAGACACCGTCCGTGACACCAACTGGTGAGCTTGCGCGTGGTTAGCCTCAGCTGACCCCAGGTTCACCATCTTCAACTTCCGTCCCTCGGCCGTGCAGTACATGTCCAACCTCGAGGCCGGCACCCAGCTCATGGTTGAGGGTGAGTCGCCCTGAGCACCGGATTGGATGGAGGCTGTTGTCCCAGAGCGGCGCTCACCACAGCCACCCTCGAGACCCGCACCACCCCCACTGAGGCTGGCAACGTCAAGGACCTCCTCCTTCGGTAGGTTGATGACTGCGGAGGAAACTAACGCGCGCAGTGAGATCTCGCACCAGGTCGTTTCGCGCAAGAAGAACTAGAAGCTGTGGGAATGTAGCAAATGTCAGTAGCTCATGTACCACACTACTCCGGGAAGTGCGAGCTGTGTTGTTGATGACTGGCCTGGACTGTCGGCGTCTACACCCTCTGACGCTCACACTTGCGAAACTCGGACAATGATATGTCGATGACGATCCGGAGATCCCAAACGACGCTCGACGTCTAGAATCTATTGCATCCGCGGTACATGACGTTGAATGCCCGGTGGCGGCTGCGATCATCGATATCACCAATTCGCTGACCTTGCTGAGTTCAGACAGCTGTGAACAGCGGACGATCAAGCCCATGTCAACCTCACCTGACAACAGTTTGCAGTCCTGACAAGCCCTGCTCTGTACGGTAGAGTTGCCTAACAACGCCCAAGCAGCACAGCGCAGTACACACCCCGAAACACTGAGGATTGGGACAGCCCGGGCGCCGCGAGTGCCAAGGCAACCGGCGAGGACGTCGAGCAACACACACGGTTAGCCCACGGGCTCGCAACACAGCATGACTCGCCCCGGGGATCCGCCACTCTCCTCCTCCCACTTCGCGATGGAGTCCCTCGACTGCTCTGGAACCCTTGATGGCCTAAACTATGGCCGTGAGTACAGAACTCGGGCGTACTGACGGCAGGACTGTGCATCGGAATCGAGGTGACCGGTGCCTACTTCTGCCGCTTCTGCCGACGCCGGATGGAGCGCGAGATGGAGCGCAACGCTGAGGGGACGGAGGACACACATTCTACTGTACATGGATGAGAACTGGTTAATGCTACAACTAGGTCTACTTTTTCCGCCCCTTGCGGTCCTTGGGGGCCTTGGTGCCGTCGCTCGACGCGAGTCCGAGCGTCTTGACGCAGTCGGGGCAGTACCACGTCTCTGGAAGGGGCCCATCGATGTTGACACACTTGACGTGGAACTGGAGTCAGCATAGCCATGAAGACCACTCACCCATTCGTAGGGACACTTCTCGTTGTCGCACCCGATCATCTCGCCGTAGCTCTTCTGCTGACAGAAGCAGTACGGCTGGTCGTCCGGGTCGACCTCCATAGCTTCGACGGCCGGCTCCTCCTCCTCGCCCTCGGCGTCCTCGTCCGGGGTGAGCACCTCGCGCTTCGGTCTCCCGCGTCCGCGTCCCGTTGAGGCAGCTGACCCAGCACGAGGTGGGGGCGGGGCCATGGGGCTCGCGCCGCGCGAGTTGCCGCGCGAGAGAAGGCCGCTGCTTCCCGCGCTGATCGCCGCCGCTAACGGGATTGCCGGCTTGCGACTGCGCTTGCTCGACCCGCTGCCTAACCCCGTAGAGGGGAGGAGCACGTCCGCGCCGCCCAGGTCGCCGAGCTTGACGGGCTCGGTCGCGTCGATGTCCATTCCGCCCACGCGCGCCCACTCGGCCTTCCCGCGGTCGCGTGCGCGCCCTACGATGCGCTCCAGCCGCACAGCGAGCTGCACCTTCTCCTCCTGCAGCTGGTGGATCTTGGACCACTCGCCCTGGATCTTGGTGATGTTTTGCGCGTCCTTTGCTTGGAGGTGGGCCGTGGGAAGCGGTGCGTCCTTCGGAATGGGGAGAGGGAAGGTCGCGGAAGACGGCGCGGTTGTCGGCGTCAAGCTCTTTACCGATTTGGTCACTCCGTAGTGCCGCTGGTTGATGCGGTTGAGCAGATCTATTGTTAGCGCTGCAGCGACGCGTGCGCACTGTTTATTCTCTCATCTTTCTCTTGAATCTCCATCAAGAGGAACTTGACCTCGCCCGGCAAGTTGTCGAGAGCTTTTGATCAGAGCCGCTCGGCCGACAAATAGGGAGACTTACTCGACACAAACTCGGATGCGACGGCCGCTGCCTCCTCGTGGTTAAAGTGTGGGTGTACTTGAAGACCTGGGGTTGTTGTCATTGTGGATGGAGCATTAGTCAGATTGCATTCAACGCGTTGTCCAAAGGTTGTCACCAATTGTTTGGGTGGCGAATGCTCACCACCTTGTCTCACCCCCCGATGGCAGCGTGGGGCAGACTGAATTCTAATGCCAGGCTGATTAAAATAGGATTTCAAAATGTCCTATTGACGAAAATCCGCCACACGGCTGACAGGTGGTAATGCCGATCCGAGGCACCTGCAAGTTGGGTGAGGGGTGGGTCGCTGGGTGGTGAAGTGAGCGCCAATCGTAGGCGGCTCAATCGATACCCTCCGCCGTCTCCGACGTCGTCTTCGACACCCACCCCGGTACTCTCCCTACCACACCTACTCTTGCGCCAAAGCGTCGCCGCCCACCTGGCTCCGCCCACCGCGTTCTCGACCATGTTCAAGCAGTCCGCGCTCCCGCGCACCCTGCGCGCCACCCGCGCGGCCGCGACCCAGTCCCGCGGCCTTGCGACCGTCGCCGACCCCCCCGTCCGCCACTACGGTGGGCTCAAGGACCAGGACCGCATCTTCCAGAACCTGCTCCGCACTGGCGACCCTGTTAGTGGCGGCGCATAGCGCAGCGCGCGCTGGAGCGCGAGATGGAGCACCCCAGCGGCCCGCCCACCTGCTCCATCTCGGCCCGCCGCACATCCCCATATCGCATTGCTGACGCGCAGTACCTCAAGGGCGCGCTTGCGCGTGGCTCCTGGCACAAGACCAAGGAGATCCTGCTCAAGGGCGACACGTACATCATCAACGAGATGAAGGCCTCGGGTCTCCGTGGCCGTGGTGGTGCCGGTTTCCCCTCGGGCCTCAAGTGGTCCTTCAGTGGGTGTTGATGTTGTGACGGCCATCTGACGCCAGTGAACAAGCCCGGATGGGAGAAGGACCCCCGGCCACGCTACCTCGTCGTCAACGCCGACGAGGGAGAGCCCGGCACCTGCAAGGACCGCGAGATTATGCGTGGCGACCCCCACACCCTTGTCGAGGGCTGCCTCGTCGCCGGCCGTGCCATGAACGCCAACGCCGCCTACATCTACATCCGTGGCGAGTTCATCGTCGAGGCCCACGCCATGCAGCGTGCCATCGACGAGGCGTACGCCGCCGGCCTCATCGGCAAGAACGCCTGCGGCTCCGGCTACGACTTTGACGTCTACCTCCACCGTGGTGCCGGTGCCTACATTTGTGGCGAGGAGACTGCTCTTATCGAGTCGCTCGAGGGCAAGCAGGGCAAGCCCCGTCTTAAGCCTCCTTTCCCCGCCGACGTCGGTGTCTTCGGCTGCCCCTCGACTGTCGCCAACGTCGAGACCGTTGCCGTCGCGCCCACCATCCTCCGCCGCGGCGGCGCGTGGTTCGCCGGCTTCGGCCGTGAGCGCAACCAGGGCACCAAGGTGTTCTGCGTCTCGGGCCACGTCAACAACCCCTGTGTTGTGGAGGAGGAGATGTCGATCCCCCTCCAGGAGCTCATCGAGAAGCACTGCGGTGGTGTCCGTGGCGGCTGGGACAACCTCAAGGGTATCATCCCCGGTGGCTGCTCCGTCCCCGTCGTTACCCGCCCTGTCGCCGAGAAGTGTCTCATGGACTACGACTCGCTCAAGGACAACGGCACTTCGCTCGGCACTGGTGCCGTCATCGTCATGGACAACACCACCGACATGATCCGCGCTATCGCCCGCTTCTCCAAGTTCTACAAGCACGAGTCTTGCGGCCAGTGCACCCCCTGCCGCGAGGGCACCACCTGGATGATGAACATGATGGACCGCATGGTTGAGTGAGTCAACATCCCAACATCAAGGACACATGCCCAACTACCCACACCCCCCTTCTTCTCCTTGACCCCACCCGTTACATTTGCTAACCATTTCCAGGGGCCGGGCGCAGCTGCGCGAGATCGACATGCTCCTCGAGCTCACGTAAGTTTGGA
Source organism: Cutaneotrichosporon sp. PK4640 (assembly GCA_023630115.1). NCBI lineage: Eukaryota > Fungi > Basidiomycota > Tremellomycetes > Trichosporonales > Trichosporonaceae > Cutaneotrichosporon > Cutaneotrichosporon sp. PK4640. The sequence continues at coordinate 32,114 of JAMALN010000182.1, forward strand.
ATCGAGAGAACGAACAGAAGCTGCGGTGAACGCTGGACGTGGTGTCAGAGCAGAGGGGACGGAAACTACGTGGGGTGGAGGAGCTTTGACCCTCACCTCCATCCACCTCCACTTCCAACGCCTCACTCCACGCTCCACTTCACCACTCCCTTCCATCTCACAACTTCTGTTCCGCGACGCTGACAGTCCAGCAAGCAGGTCGAGGGCCACACTATTTGCGCTCTCGGTGACGCCGCGGCTTGGCCCATTCAGGGTAAGTACTGCACGACCCGCCCCACCAGGCAGGTCACTTCATCCCACCCTCCCACCCTCTCCCCTTATTCTGCCATCCCTCTACACCTCTCCGAGTCTTCCAACTGGTCTTGTTCGCGCTGATACGTGGGTTTGATGAAGAACTTCCGACCCGAAGTCGAGCAGCGCCTCGCCGAGTTCCACGCGAAGAACGGCCAGACTCTCTTCGGCGGCAAGCTCAGGTCGGAGGTCGACTACTCGCGCGCCGTGCCCGACAACCTCGGCGGTGAGGTTCCCGCGCAGGTCTCGGCCCCGTCAGCATAGGTTAAAACGCAGTAGACATGCATGTATTGAGCTCGGTAGAGAGGAGGCGCGCCTGACCTCGTCCCAGGAGTTTGAGGTTTGCGCTGGAGAAGCGGAAGGGCTGAAAGCTTGTGCCACATGTGGCACTGATCGGCGCCCCCTCAGCTGCCACTGTTCTGGGGGGCTCGTGACATTCTCGGGACCGCCTTCGCCATTCTAGTTGGTTGGCGCACGGACGAGGAGACGTGAGCTGAAGAGAGACATGCGCTAGGAACGGCTTGCAGATGATGTCGTGGAAGAGCGGCTTGCTCAGTTCCACGCGAAGCACGGACCGGCACTGCTCGGCGGTCAGCTTGTGGCACCGATACCCACGGCGCGTAGAGACTCGCTCGGCGATCGGCAAGTCGGCAGCGGGCAAGGTTCCTGTGCTCACGGCGGAATAGCGTGCATGAACGCCAGAGTGCCTCCTCAGGTGTAGTAAACAGAATGACATGAGTTGCAGAGTTCAGTGCACGAGGAAGGGTGGCTGATACTCATTGACAACAGGGGCAACAGACGTCGATCCATGCATGTAACGCTCACCTTCCTCGTACTCCGCCTTCAGCTAACAAACAAGCATGACTCTTTCCACCGCATCCCTCCCACGTCCCCACCTTGACCAACAGCCCTTCGACCCTCCACCCGGCCCTCGGCACGTTCGGCTGGCGTACGGTGGGCTGTGTCCACACCTTTTGTGACTTCAAGACCCGCAACCGTCACGAAGCGCGGTGCAAGCACGTCTGGGACCAGAGCCAGGCGTTCTTCCAGAGCCGTTGGCAGTACGACACGCACCTCGGCGAGCACCGCACGGGCATGAAGGCCCGGTGCCGCCTCGGATGCCGCACCACGTCGGACGACGGTAGCGACGACTTTCTCTGGTTTGAGAGCGAGTCCAAGATGCGCTTCCATCACAACGTCGATCACGGCGCGACTTTCGCGGAGATCAAGCGTGCCGGCGCGCCCGAGGGCTACCACGACGAGAACAGCCGCGTGTATCGCTGCCCAGTAGGGCGTGATAAGAGGAACGCCACTCGGAACCGCCGGACGGCAGCCTGCACGATAATGCTGAGGCAGTCCAGGCGCTGTCCCTCGCCGATCTTGGCGAGGTCGTTGGCGACAGCGGTGAGCGCCGTCTTGATCTGCGGGAGAGTCAAGAACCGGATAAACCCAACCATCGTCGTGAGGCTGCGCAGGTCCATGTCGTCGACGGCCATCATCGATGTGAGGTACTCGAGCGACCCGTTGAGGTCATCAAGCGAGGCCTTGATGTCGGCGTCCCAGCTGGTACCGAAGCTGAGGGAATCGAAGAGCAGGAGCATAACAAGGTCCTTGAGGGCGGGGACCGGGGTACGACGGCGACCTGCTATGTCAGTACTTGATGGTGGATGATGCCTCTGGTAGGGAAGGTGGGATGGATGGATGGATGGATGGATGGCTGGGTTGGTGGATGAATGGATGACTCGCCCTGCGTGTTGGGCAGCTATCGTTGAGCTGGTTCTGGAAACCAGGTTGATCAAAGGCGCCTGCCTAGTCAGTTTGACGATGTGCGAGCCACACGCCCCCGATGACGCCGGTGGAGGTCAATCACCACCTTGCATTTACACTCCCCATGTCCTCCCCACCACCCGATAACATCCTCGAGGACCCCATCACGGAGCTCGAGGCGGCCCTCCGCGCCCACGCCTTCGGCATCGACCCTCTCTCTCACGTGCTCGTAGACCAGTCATTCCCGCGCACCAATGCCGAGCGGGCGACGGTGACCTCCGAAGCGCGCTCGACCCAGCAGACCCCGGGGAGCGTGCACGCACGGGCGAAGATCGTGCTCCTCGAGAAGGAGGGGGAGGCCGAGGTTGTCCTGGACCAGCGCGGATATACGGTGAGTCTTGCAAGTCCTGCGAACGGGTGCTGCCATCTGCAGGCCCGCGTACGAAGCGAACGACGCTGGACTAGTACTGACAGACCTCTTGCTCCGGAGTCAGATCGACAACACTACCGCCTCCACCACCCTCACATCGCGCACATTCGAGTCGTTTGACGCGCTTCTCATCGCTCTCTCGCCCGCGTACGTGCGCGCCATGAACGACGCGGTCGCTGCGCGTTTCGCCCAGGGCGTCCCAGAGCGCCGGTACCACGACCACGACGACGAGGAGCCAAAGTGGATAGACTAGAGGGGACCGGCCACGACTGGGATACGTACTGGCTTGCGCTCACGGTCCGCGTGGGCAAGAGTCCAGGCGTCTTTGCTTCTGGTGGGATAGAGCGGGCGACGTCGCCGGGTACGGCGGCGATTGCCGACCATGTGGCGTCCCGGGCGCCGATCACCTGCAAGCGCGCAGCAATGATGTAGATGCATGTTGTAACTGTCCACTCCACAATGGCCGCCCAAGATGTCCGGCGCAGTACGTGACCCCGCCGCCGCGCTCACACAGTGTCGATGCACGAGCGCTACAGCCTCATGCGCCAGAACACGGGGCACCCGCACGTGATCCTGCACATCGTGTCCTACCCGGCCGGCGCGCTCCCCTCCCGCGCCGCCCTCGAGCGGCGCGTGGACGCGCTGCAGGCCACGCTGCCCATGCTCTCGGCGCGCGTGGTCGGCGCGCACACCACCAAGCCGGGGTATGTGCCTGGGGCGGTGTGGCCCGCGTCCGCGATCGTGCACGAGGCCCCGGCGGTTCCTGATTCCATGGCGGCGTACAAGGCCGCGATGGACGCGTTTACGGCGTCCAGCGTCGCCGACGCCCAGGTGCCGACGTGGCGTGTCACCCGCTTCCCCTCCGATACAGAGGGGTACCTGGCGCTCGCTCTGAACCACCTCATCGTCGACGGGCGCGGCTCGGCCCTGCTCCTCGCCGCGCTCCTCGCCGACCTCGACAGCCCCTGCCCGGTCCAGCCGGAGGCGTGGGACAAGCCCACGACTTTCGACGACACGATCCCCACGACGCCGAGCCTCGGCTTCCTCCTCCCCATTGTGTTCCGCGAGCTCCTCCTCCCCAAGCTCCCGCGCTTCGTGCAGACCCCTTTCCTCGCGGGCGACTGCTGGCCCGGCGCGCGCCCCGGCGACCCCCTCACGTGCGGGTGGGACATCCTCCTCCTCTCCCTCCAGCCGGACCTCATCGCCAAGGTCAAGGCGGCGGGGACGGCGCGCGGGATCCGCACCCTCCACCCGCTGCTCAAGATGGCGTACTGCGCCGCCATGTGGCGCGTGTTCGCCAAGGACAGCCTGCACCTCACGGTGGACACGGCGCGGTCGGAGCGCGACCTGGCGCTCGGGCACGCGGCCATCACGCACAACTACGTGAGCTCGACGATGTGGGACGCGACGCTCGGCGCAGAGGACGGGTTCTGGGCGCGCATGAGGGAGCTCGCGCACGCCATCGGGCCCGCGGGCGTGCTCCCCGGCCGCATGACCATGGGCCTGCTGCGCCATATCCCCGACCCCGAGGTGGACGAGGACGCGCCGGGCTTCAATCCCCAGCGCCCGACGGGGTGGGAGAAGTACTTTGTCGAGCGCGCGCAGTCGGGGCGGCCGTTCCGCGACTCGATGGCCATGAGCAACCTCGGCCGTGTTAAGCTCCCGCCTGGCGCGAGCGACGCGTGGTGGGGCCAGACGGCGACGCCATTCGGGAGCGCGATCATGGCCAACGCTATCGGGCACGAGGGCGGCGTGCGCATCAGCAGCGCGTTCCGGCTCGTGGTTACGGACGCGGAACAGGTCAAGGAGGTACACGCGACGATGCTGCGAGTCTTCGAGCGCATGACGGGTGAGGGCGAGGACATCACGCTAGCCAACATCACCTCCTAGAGTAGATCTAGATCCAATAATACATAGCCCAAGATAATCAGTGTACTGTTACAACGAGTTGAAGTCGCCGAGGTTGAGGGGTACAGACGCGAAGAGCGCTGTCCTGCTGTCAGCTATGGCCACACTCAACAAAGCTCACCAGTACGCCTCGTCAAAGCCCGCCATGTTGGGGTCGACAGGATAGTTTGCAGCGCTGTTGAGGAACTGCGTGAGGTCGTCGAGGACGGGCACGTCGATAGGCGGAATGTCGGGCACGGGCGGGGGCGCGGGCGACGCGCGGCGGCTGGGGTCGAGCGACTCGGCGCCGGTGATCCGCATGGTCCCGAGCAGGCGCTCGAGGAAGCGCGCGACGAACGCGGACGGCGCGTCGGGCACCCCGTCCGCGACTTGGAGGCACACCTCGTAGATGGTCTTAAGGCAGCCGAGGGCGATGCGGCGCTGCGGGTTCGTGACCTTCCAGAAGAGCTCCTGGATGCTTGCACAGATGGACGCGAGCTTTGCACTCGCAATGTCCTGCTGGAAGTGCCACATGCCTTCGTCGCACACGATCTTCAGCTGGTCGACGTACGCAACCGCGCGGTCGAGGCACTCGGCGGTGACGTGCTCGATCTCGCTTGGGGGCAGGAAGCGGAGCATGGCGAAGCGGATGCCGAAGAGCATCTGGCGCTGGAAGAGGTGCAGGAAGACCTTGTGCTTCTCCGAGAGGTGGCGGTTCAGCCCGTCGGACCGGAGACACCACTTTGTGTGTACGCGGAGGCCGGACTCGAAGAGGCGCTCGATCTGCGCGAGCGCCTGCTCGCGGCTCATGTTCGCGCAGTTGTTGCGCCAGTGGCGCACGCCGTCGACGATGAACAGCGTCTCGAGGGAGCACGCGAGGCGCAGGTCGTTGACAATGTCCAGGTGCTGGTGCTCGTAGATCCACTGCTCGATGTCGCCGACCTCGTGCGCGCGGATCGCGTTCGGGAGGTTGTACGTCCCGGCGTACGTGCGGTCGAAGGCCGCGAGGCAGAACCACGTCCGCTCCGTGTCCAGCTGCTCCCGGTACCGTGTGGGGTCAGTGGGCGGGGGCACCGGCGGCTTGGTCCACCGCTCGTGCCAGCCGAGCTGGTACGCGAGGCGGATCGCAATCCCGATGCGCACCCAGCCGCTCTGGTCGGTCGGCTCCTTCCAATACACGAGGATCAGGAGAGCCTGCACGACGCCAGTGCTGCACACGCCCTGCTCGATCGCGTTGCTCAGCAACTTTTGCGCGTGCGACAGCAGACGCGGGTACAGCGGCTTGTGGAAGTACTTGGCCGCGGCGGCGAGCACCGCCGAGAAGACGAGCGACGACCGCTCGCGCAGGTATCCGCACGTGTGGAGGGCTGGATCATGCAGCGCAATCATCGGGTTCAGGTACTGGTGGAACATGTCGACGAGGCGCACGGCCTCCATGTCGTTGAGGTACCCCATCATGACTGGAGTCAGCGAGGTCTCCCAGGCGGATACTCACGAGGATCGTCCAGCATGGAGCGGCTCGCGCGCCCTTCCTTGGCGCTGGCGGAGACGAAGGGGAGCTCGGACCAGCCCTCACCCATGGCGCGCTTGCTACTCTCCTGCTCCTCCTCGTCGCGGGGTTCGCGCTCGCGCTTGCGGTCCCCTCCGTCGAGAGAGTGCCGGCTAGGCTGGGCGTCCGTGCGCGCGTCATGCGAGTGCGAGTGCGAGTGCGAGTGCGAGTGCGAGTGCGAGCGCGGCAGGGGCCGTGGGTCGCGCCCGTGCCCGTGCCCTGCGGGGAACTGGGGCTGCACCTCGGTGGTGTGAGGGCTCCCGTCCGTCATGGGGGAGATGTGCGAGGCCGGGCGAACGCGGACGTGTGAGGAATGCGAGCTCTGCGGCGACGGGTCCGCAGGGCTCGGGTATGCGCTCGAGCTCCCCCCGCCGGTAGGGAGGAGGGCGTTGACGACCATGCCGCTCGCCCACTGGGACGGCGGCTGTGGCTGCTGCGGGGGAGGCATGTAGCTCGGGCCTGGGGCGTCGTTGCGCACGGGACTGGGGCCGTCCGGGCGCATATTTGGCGGGTGGGCGTGCGACTCGAACTCGGGCCGCTCGTGGATCGCGGGCGGGCGCTGCCCGTCGACTGGGGGCGCGGGGAGGATCTTGGGGTTAGAGGTGCGCACGCGCCGCCGGCGCTTGCTGTATGCGCATGGGAGGTCGAGGCGCTGGCACCGCTGACAGCGCTGGGTGATGTCGTTGTCGTTGACGCATTTCAGCTGGTGTCAGCAGTGCGGCAAGCAGGCACCAGAATCCAAGCCCCACCTTGACCCCGCGGCAGAGGATGCAGCTGGCGTCAGTCTCGCACATCTCCGTCGCTGCAGGGTGCGCCGCCGTTCCGCCGCTACTCACGCGGGCTTGCGCGACTCCATGTTGAGTGTTGGTGAATGAGTCGCGCCGAGCGGCGAGTAGGAATTGCCTTGTGGTTGCGTAGTCCGCACAGACCACTTGGTGGCTTAGTCGGATAATCCTGGTCGCTCCTTCCGGAAAAATACAACCAGAGCTTAAACGGGGACTGGCGTGTGGCAGTGGGGACGTTGGCGTGCAGTCGATGCTCTACAGGTACTACTTAGACCCCACAAGCAAGCGTACACTGCTCTGGAGTCGAACTCCCTGCGCGAAGTGGGCGGGAAGCTAGCGGGTGTGACAAGTGATGCCTAAATTAGGGAGGATTGTGGACACGGGCCAAACACGCTCTCGTCAGCTGAGCTGGGCACCCCCGATCACTCTTCGTCCGTGCGTGGCGGTCAGCCCGATCATGTCAGCCAACACATGCAGCCACCCGATCATCCTTTCTCCAGTATCGCTAGAAACTTCGGATGGACTTGCCGGCGGCCGGCCTCCACCCGCAATCAAGCCCGATTGATCGCTCCCAGGTGTATTCTGCCCACAACCAAACAACCCAGCCTGAGGTCAAGTAGAAGGCGTGGCTGTCAGCATTAATCGCCGCGTCTCTCGGCTACCATCTCCCTCACCCTCCTTATCCCCTCGGTCTGCCCTCGGGCAGAAGGGCGATACAGGCGTACATGCCCCATCCTTCCGTGACACTCGGACGCGACGGACGTGCACCAGGAACGCAAGCGCGCTCTGTCTCCCCTCGCCGTTATCAGATGGCCGCAGGAACAGCATGGATGCTTTCGGCGGCCGGAGCCAATCAGGGCCAATACCGTTTGTTTGGAGTTGGATGGCCCGCGATCGTCCACCCTCTCCCTCGTCGTTCTACACGTTGCACGGCCGCTTACGGCACGCCGATGGTGAACTGCTAAACGTAGCGAGGGCGAGGTGTGGGTTCTCTAATGATGGGTGGGGGAGGGCTGAGGGGATAGTGGGGAGGTGGGGGAGTGCCCCTCCTGACTGGCGATCTTCGAGGGCGCTGGCCGTCTAGTGCACCGCCGGCTGCGATGGGTAGCGAAAGCTGCTGTGGTGCTATGCTCGTACCACCTTCCCTCTGCAAACAACCAGTGCTACTTCGAAACAAGCTTGACGAGTTAAACACTAGGGATCGGCGTGGATCCGCGGGGTGCAGTGCAGCAAGTGACGGTCGGGCAGCAAGAACTTTACATCCGCTACTTCTGACCTCTGCCCTCAACGCGTCTCCGCATCACTCTTCTCATCCTCAGACCCTCTCCACATACTCGAGCTCGGCCTTCTCGCCATGCGGCGACCCAGGCTCCGAGACATCCTCGGTAACCGGGGGCGGGATACCGTGCGGGGGCCACACCTTCTTCTGCCGCCACTGAGAGTAGCGCGAAGGCCCGCCAAAGAGCTTGGCCATACTCTCGATAGGCGTGCCACGTGTCTCGGGGATGAAGACGAACGTGAAGGCCAGCGTGGCGAAGCAGCAGATGCCGTAGAAGACGAAGATCCAGCCGCCAACTGCGGCCTGCATGTGAGGGGCGGACATGGTGGCGGCAAAGGAAGAGAGCCACTGGGTCGCGGCGCCGAAGGCGCCCGTAATGGAACGCATGGAAATGGGGAACATCTCGGCCGAGACGATCCAGCACCTGACGTTAGCGGAGCCTCGGGGAGAGGAGAAGATGGCGCGGGCGAGGCACAGCCTACAAAAGCTTCGCCGAACGTCGTCACTTCTCGGCCACTCACAGACTGTTGCCACCCCAGGACCAGATGAACGAGTACAGCATGATGCAGGCAACTGCGGCCGTGCCCTCGCGCTGCTCTGCCGCCGAAAGCATGCCCTTCTTGGACGCAGGGTCGACGGCGATGACATACGCGCCGATGTAGATGAGGGTGATCGCACAACCGCCGGCAGACAGGAGCCACGGGACGCGGCGGCCCGAGCGGTCGACGATCCACAGGCAGAATGTGATGGCACCCACAGCCTTGACGAGCCCGTAGAAGCCGGTGTAGAGGTTGACGTCTTCCGTGGCGATCCCGACGGAAGTGAACAGGGTGGGCGAGTAGTCTGAGATCAGCCTCCGACTCGAGTCCCGACTTACAGTTGAGGACGACCGCGCCGCTGAAGTTCATGAGGATGAACATCGCAAAGAGGCAGAACATGCGATGCCGGACGTGCGGGACCTTGAGCTCCTTGCCGAACGCACGGAGGTAGGGAATCATACCCTTCTGGCCGCCGGCGAACTTGCGCTCCTCCTCAATGACGACGCGCAGCATAGCCACCTCCTCCTGAAGGTAGTGATGGTCCTCGGGGAGCTGGCGGACGTAGCTGAGGACTTGGAGGGCCTCCTCCTCCCGTCCCTTCCGGAGGAGCCATCCCGGAGACTCCTTGAGCACGATGGAGCCGACGGCGAGCATGCCACCAGGGATGAGCTGGACGGCCATGGCAACGCGCCACGACGTGTTGCTCGTGACGTCCATGTGGCTCGTGATGCCGAAGTTGATCCAGAAGCCGACGAGCGAGCCGATCTGGTACGCAATCTCGAAGAAGCCGGTGAGCTGGCCGCGGATGGCGGGCGGCGAGAACTCGCCGATAAACGTCGGGATCGTGGCGGTCAACACGCCGACCGCAAAGCCCGTGATGGCGCGTCCGGCGTAGATCATGCCCAGGTTGTGCGTGGTCACGGTCATGAGGATCGCGCCGAGGTTGAAGAGGAACGCCGAGACCTGCATCGGGCGCTTGCGGCCGAACCTCTCCATGCAGGGCCAGGCGAAGACGGCGCCGAACCACGCGCTGCCCGTAAACGTGGAGGTGAGGTTGGTCGTCATCGCCGTCTGCTCGGCCTTGGTCATCTTGTCGATGCCCATCGCCAACTTGAACGACGGACGGGCGATGGTTGTGCCAATGAACGCGCCTACCATCAGATCCTGCAGTGTGGGTGAGAACATACCGTCATATCCGAAGGTTAGGGCACCACAGCCACAGATGATTGCGAGCATGTACACGCGCCAGTTGTACACCTCCTTCGGCGTGGGCCGGTCTTCAATCTTCTTGAACCCGCCCATGGCTGTACGGTCGTGTGTGTGTGTGTGGTGCGAGGCGGGGTGAGTGGGGTCCCGTCCGGGGTGTGGGGAAGTGAGACCAGAACCATTCTCTCGTGAGCCTTAAGACGTTCCCCAGCACTAGTTCCGGACCGCCTGCTGCCGATTCGCCAAGAAGCCTAGACGGTTAGCGACGGCGATGGAGCCCCAGCCGTGGAGCGGGGCCGGTGCCAGGTCAGTGGGAGTGGGAGCGGCCAGTGAGAGACTCGCGATCGCGCGAGTAGGATTCCAAGGAGGTTGAGAAGGCCCATCTCCCGCAGCAGCAGCAGAACTGGGCTAACTCCGCGTCGGTCTCATCTATCGTTCCGAATGCATTGTTGACGAGGAACGCGATGCCCAGCTGACCTTGCGTTGGGCGCTATCCCCGGCTCGGCGCGGTAATCTGCGGGACATTCGGTGTGTTAGGTGCCTCTCGGTGTGGTCCTATTCCGCTCGGAGGATGTCTGTGCCGAGCCGTGGGAACGCCGTAACACCTCCACGACGGCGAGCGGGGGGCTCTCTTTGGAACCCAGGGGGCCCTTTATAGCTTGCAAGGTGCCGAGCTGGGCACGGTGTCCGTCATATGACCCCTTGGACGCACGCGACGGCTTACGCATCACGCACGTTAGCACACAGAAGCACGACACAACATGGACATGTGTCTTACATCTGGGACACCGATTTCGGAGCTTGGCGTCCACCTGATCCGTCCACCTGATCTTGGCCTCCACCTCTCGAGGAATGCGAAACGCATCAGGGAACACCGTGGAAGTGCCCGCCTGTCCATCCTGCCCATCGGTCTTGACACCGCGGCCGTGAACACCGCTGTCGGTCAACGCCGATGCTCCGACCACCTTGCGACACGGGTTGCCGGTATGGCTGCTCGACCTGCTATATTTAGGCGAGGGCGCGACGGGTGTGTGTGGGCAAGGCCTGCAGGCGGTGAAAGCTCTGACGCGCCTGCGGTGCCAGCTTCATTCATGTTGACGCTTCGCAGCTTCACGGCTTCTTAGGCCCACGAGGTACTTGGCACTGCGAAGTGTGGGGCTTGGCTGGCACTAGTTAGATAAGGGAGGCGCCAAACTATGTGGCGCAGTGTTGGCAGTGACGATGACACGGCGAAGGCGCTACGCATGGCTGCGAGGCTTGTGATCGCCTAGGCATGGTGGAGGCAATCCACCGCGGTCGGCACCACGTGATGAGCAGGCTGTGTCAAAGCACACAGCGAGCGACGTCGTCGGTCCGGGCAACCGTGCGAAGGTGGACTGCCGCAGCCGGCTTCCCGCGGATCAGTGCTCTGACAACATGGCCACATGGGCGAAGCTTGAGAAGGCTGCGACGATATGGTACTGCGGGGAACCGGGGCTCTCCGTGGGGACGTATGCACGCTGGCCGGCTGGTCTGGACTGACGTTGGCCTCGGTCACCGGGCTACGCGGGGAGAACCAGATGAAGGGCGCCAGAGGTCTCCACTCGAGTCAAGCCCTCATTACCGCGGCTTGACGTCAACCGCAGCTCGCAGCTCGGTGAGGCGCTAGGTTGCGTTTGTTGTCTGGGAGCTTTGCATACCGCATGCCCTGGCACGTGGTGGGCCTGGGGGCCGAGCCGGCTCCGACGACCGCGACATCAGCCAAGGCAGATGCACGCCTTTGAGAATGCTTGTGTGCGGGTATGCGGCATGTCCGCGCACTTCCAGGCCCGGGAGCCCTTCATCTGTCTCGTCGCCGCCTGCTTCTCTGGCCCCACCGCTTGACGTCAGCTGTGGAAGCTCTGCGACTCTACCAAGATTATGATTGAATATGCTGAAATAGGTTCATGACATTCCGTACACGCCGTACGCCAGTGGGCTCGTCCGCGTCCCCGAACGGCAAGAGAACAAAGAGGACGGCCCATGCCTGCCCGGCTCGGTGACGGAAGCGCTGGGTGACGTATCCTTGCCTACACCTTCGCACGCCGTGGAGCACGGCGGCCGAGGCGGGCCGAAGCGGCGTCGGAGTCGAGAAGATTGCGGGATTCAGGGCGGGGGGTGGAGGTCGACCACCGAGTGGCGAAGGCTAGCTGGCCCAAGACTGCGTGGCTGAATCAACTGCACGGGAGACGTGGGTCGCACCGTTGTCAACAAGATAGACAACGCCATCAAACTAGGCATGCATGGAAGTGACGTGTGTAGGTCACAAAGGAAGAAACTGCGCCGATTCATTCCGCTGCATCTCTGTCTCTCAACATTACTCACGTTGTCTGGGAACACTCCCATAGTCTCTGCTTTTCATTCTCAGCAGCATGCGCGCTGCCCTCCTCCTCCCCCTCCTCGCGTTAGGCAGCGCTGCGCGGATAGCGCGGCACGACGACCATGACAAGCCTGATGCCCACGCGGCCGAGGACGATTCTCTGGCCGTTTCTGCGTTGTCGACGGCCAAGGTGTTTGAGACGGCGTCAATGGTCTCCTCCGCAGCCTCATCTTTCCTTCCCTCACCCACTGCCGCTGCAGACCACGGCCACGGCCACAAGGGCGCGCCTCCGGTGCACAACCACAACGCGCACGCCCCCGTCAAGGAGTTCCTCGACGATGCTGCGCTGCACAAGTGGCACGACTTCCCCCCCACTTACATGGACGCGGACTTCCGGCTCACCAACGACTCAGTCATCTTCGGCGAGGTGTTCCCCGCGGACTGGGACCCAGAAACCGTCGCGAGCCACCCGGGACTCATGTTCGCGCACGTCGTGTGCATGGTCGTCGCGTACTTTGCCCTCCTGCCCATCGGTGCGTGCTGGGAAGCGTCACACACTCACACGCAGGTCTTGCCCTCCGTGCTGCGGGGCACCCCTCGCACTACCTTGTGAGCGGTGCGTCCCTGGCCGTCGCGATCCTTGGGTGGGTGGCGGGCGTCGCATACAAGGCTGCCATGCCTGACCTGTGAGTGTGTGCACCATGTGGAGCTGGGAATGTCCGTGGGGCGCTGTCCGGAGCCGTCGTGTTATCGGAAGCTGGACGCCGGCTGGACGCTGACGCCAGCTACTCGGGCGCCAAGCACGGCGGTATCGGCAACATCCTGCTCCTCACGCAGATCACGTTGACGGTGGTCGACTCGCTCACGCTCATCGAGCGTGCCGTCTCGTTCTACCGCTCGGGCAACCGCGACTGGAAGCATTTCTTCCGCAACGCGCTCCGGAACTCACGGGAGGACAAGTACACCGCGGCGAGCCGGTACGAGATGGTCGGTTTCCACGACGAGCCGGAGGAGCACGACGACGAGGAGGTCAACGACCGCCAGCGCGCGATCTTTGCGATCGGGGACGATGACGAGTCGCGCGTCACGTCGCCAAACTCCATGACACCGCCCCGCCAGAGCACGGGCTCCGAGGGTACGCTGCAGGACTCACCGACGACGTCGCGCAACTCGCACCACCACATGTTCGAGATGGGCGCCGAGCGGCTGCACAAGATGGGCGGGACGCACTCGCGCGGCGCCTTTGACCAGCAGCACTTTGACCAGGAGGACTTTAACCAGGAGCACACCCCGTCGTGGACCGTTGCGCCGGAGAGCGCGCCGGGGCCGGTATCGCGTCGTGCGTCGGCAGTCCGCGCGGCTCAGATTGTCCTCACCTGGATCCGCCGTACCCAGGTCGTCCTCGCGTATGTTGCCGTCTGCACTGGTATCCCGGTGTACGTGGGCATGTGCCGCGCCGGCTTCATCAACACGTGTGCGGCGCACATAATCAAGGGCTCCATCTTCTTCGGGTACGGCGTGCTCACCTTCGCGCGCTACCTCGGGGCGTACGCGGATCTCGGGTGGGCGTGGAACCGCAAGCCGATCGGCTCGCGCGCCATGTCCGCCGAAATGGTCGAGTGCGCCGTCATCTTCACGTACGGCGCGACCAACACGTGGATGGAGCGCTTTGGTTCCAAGGCCGGCGACCCGTACACCGTCAAGCAGGTGCAGCATATCAGCATTGCCGTCATGTTTGCGTTTGGTGGCCTCGCGGGCTGCCTCCTCGAGTCGGTGCGTGTGCGCAAGTTCCTCGGGTCGGTGATTAGCACGAGCGGCGGCAACGGCCGCGTGCGCGAGCCGCCGACCTACGCGTTCAGCTTCAACCCGTTCCCGGCTCTCGTGATCGCCATCACGGGGCTCGCGATGGCCGCCCACCACCAGGACTACGTGTTCCAGGTGAAGATCCACGAGCTGTGGGGCATCCTGCTGGCCGGCGGCTCGGTATTCCGCTTCCTCACGTACTGCTACCTCTGGCTGCGGCCACCCACCGAGTCGATGCTCCCCTCGCGCCCGCCGACCGAGGTGCTCACCAGCTTTGGCTGGGCCGCGGGCGGTATCGTCTTCATGCTGAGCGACGAGGAGGTAGCGTTTGCTGCGATGCGCTCGGGCTTTGACGACATGATGGCGTTCCTCTGCTTCACTGTCGCGCTCACGTGTCTCATGTTCTGCTGGATCGTGGTCGTCATGGCCATCAAGGGCCTCGCGCTTCTGCGGATAAAGCGCGGCGTCGAGCTCGCCATAGGCGACGAGGAGGAGACCGCCGCGTAGTCGTGAGACCACGTCGTCACTGTAGACTATCTCGCCCCCCAGTTATAATGGGCGTGTCGCTGGCAACCTCCCCTGCCAGATCTTAAATGCAACTGTAATAAGTCGTCTGTCAGCCTCGCGCAGTAGTGTCTCACCAAGTGCTGCGGAGATGGGGGCGGATGTTGGCGTCATATGCGTCTAGCCCGCCGGCCCACCCCTGTCCATGCGGCTTTGCTGTGCGATGACTGCTTGCTGCGCTCGACGAGGCGCGCTCCAGCTCAACGTCTGTCCACCACCCACACTCAGTGCCCCGTCATATCAGAATGTTAGCGCATGAGACAGTGTAGAGGCGTTTGGATGAATGGAGCCAAGAGTCAGTTTGACCAGAGTTGGATACAGTGCGAAGGAGAGAGCTGGGAGCGAGGGAGAGAGTGGCACGGGGCTGTGCCAGAATGTCGGAATGGAGAGTACCGTGCACCGCCTGCTCCATTTCGGAAGGTTTGGGCCCTGGGTAGCATGGGTAGGCAGCAGAGAGAGTGTGTGGCTATCCCGCTCCTGTCCATGCAGCTCGCTCCGCTCGCAGAGTATCATTGCTCGCTCGCTCGCCCGCCGACCAGCTCGATGCATCTCGCCGTTTGCCCACCCCCCCCCCCCCCCCCTCCATCCCCCCTGTGCTGGATTGCTGGAATGGAGAGCATGGTGCACCGCCTACTTCGTTTTGGAAGTTGGGCCCTGGGCACCTGAGCATGCTCGGCTGCAGAGGTCGCGTGGATGCCATCTTGAGATCGACAGGAGGAATCAATTTACACGACAACCAGGATGCATGCGGTCGGTTCAGTCGAGTAGGGACGCGTCTTGCGCTGTGCAGTTACTGTCGTGATGGTAAGAGAAGGGGAGGATGCATGCATGGGTACCTTTTGCGGATGCGGGACGAGTACGGGGAGCGGTGTAGCAGCAGGCAAGGGACGTGGAAGTGGGAAACAGTCATTCTCGTGATGTCGTGCCTCGGGCTCAGATATGCCACCTCCCCCTCCCCCCCACCATACAGGGTTGCATCCTGGGTCATCCTGGGCACGGCGCACCTGGACACACCCATCCATCTCAACCACCACTTCTGCTCAACACCACTTCTTCTCCGTTCACCACTACTTTCTTCTTCTCATTCTCCCGTCCAGCGTCCAGGTGACACTCGCATCTTACATTCCCTTCTCGCCCCCCTAGTCATCGCCTCGCCCTCTTGTCACACTTTACACTTCACACATTACACCACCATGGCCTCGGCTCCCATCAGGCAGCCACGCGGGCCCCCTTCTTCGGCCGGGTCCTATGCAGGCTCCCCCGCCGCCACCGCCTCCCAGTCATCCCCCGGACCCGCAGGCCACGCGTCGCCGGGTCCGCCCATGGCTGACGCCGAGAGCCTCCTCCGCCGCAACAAGACGGTGGCGACCGCCGCCCGCGCAGCGCAGGCCGCAGCCCGCTCCGCAGACAATGCCAGTGCTTCCGCAGCGTCATCCGCCAGCGACGCGGCCGCATACCGCCGCAGCTTGGGCCCGACGACGATCGAGGCGTACCAGCGTCAGCTGCGCTCGGGCTCGTTCTCCGGCATGGCTCCCAGCCCGCAGCTCGCGGCCGTCGGCAGCTCTGGCGACGGCGGCCTCGTGCGTCGCACCAGTGGCCGGGGCGACTTTGCGTCGCGCGGCGGCCAGACGACCGAGGAGACGCTGATCGAGTCGCTCGGCGAGAGCCTCGACGAGGTCCCTTCCACCGAGCCCGGCAACTGGTACAAGGGGTTGTCGCGGCAGAGCTCGCTACCCTCCCGCAGACGTGAGTGCTTTGTCGACGTGATGTGAAGGCCCGAGCTGACGTGTGACATGCACCCCTCGCTCGATCCTCCGTTGTCTGATGTCGCCCACCTTTCTGCTCCTCCTCGCTCGGCTGCCGATGCTCGTCCCACTTCTCATGATGCCTTCTGCGCACACCCACTGTCCCCACCGCATCGGCCTGCACAATACGATTCGGCTCCATCATCGACGACGCCCCGGCCCACACCCCATCATTCTCTGTCCGGTTCCCTCCACGACTGCACACACTCTTCGACACGTACACACACTCGCACGCCCGCATCACTCATGACAACAGTCAACGGTGTCAACCCAGGTCTGTTCACACCGGCTGACTCCCGCGAGCAAGTCCCACCAGCGAGCAACGCCAGCTCGATGCCTCCCCCACCGCCTCGTCCGCCTCGCCGTGTCTACCAGCCTACTGCCGACCAGCCAAGCACTTCTCCTCCCCCCACTGCGGCATCGACGCAGTCGGCTCACTCTCGCTCTTCATCATCGCACGCCCCCTCGCACTCTCTGGGGTCTCTCAGCATGCTGGCCAACCCCAACTATGAGCCTTCGGCTCCCTCGCCAGTCCCCTCGACGCCAGGAAGCGCAGGACATGGAAGCTACAACGAGGCGGCTGCGGCTGCGCTCCCGGCTGGCGTGTCGCGCACGCAGAGTCTTCGCGCGCACATGCACCACAACCCCCAGACGATGGTGGACATGAGCACGCTCGGCCGCAGTGCTTCGATGCGCACGCCTGGCGAGTTATCGTACTCGCGCCAGCACCAGTCCCCTCCTCCCCCTCCACCACCCTTCAGTCTCGCCACTCCGCCTCGCAACAAGGGCCACCTTCCCCACTACGCCCCCAGTGACGATGGTGATGTCCCGGGTGCCAACCTCCAGCGCCACCATTCCCTCGGCCGTTCGCAGGCCCTCTTGTCGCTTGATCAGCGCGAGGATCTCCGTCGCCATTTAGCAGCGTCCCCCGGAGCTGCTTCGGCGACGTCGGCCGGAACCCCCGGCGAGGGCACCGGCCACTCGCGTCATATCTCGGAGATAGACCAGTCTGGTCTTGGGCGCAACCTGTGGACTCCTGGTGCGCCTGCTCCCGGCGATGACGGGTGGTCATCGAACACGAATGCCGCACAGCAGTTGCAGGACGCCCTCGACGCCCTCAGCATCCGCGACGGTGGCCAGATGCACCGCCCGGGGCCGGCGATGGGTGAGGAGCCCTCGTGGGTCACCAACTTGGTCGGCATGCCTGGCCAGCCGTCGCCGACGTCGCAGGTGCGCCCGCTGGGCTGGGACGACCGCGGCTCGCCGTATGGCGGGCTTGGCCCGTGGGGTGGCGGCCCGTCTCTCCAGCCCCCGCCCCTCCTCTACCAGCAGCAGCAGCAGCTGTACGCCCAGACCCAAGCCCAGCTCAAGCTCCAGGCTGCCGGTCTGGGTGGTGGGATGCCGCTGCACGGTCTGCCTCCCATGCACCTCCAGCAGGGCTACATGGGCGGAAACTACCTCAGCACGCCGTTCAACACTGGCTATGGCACGCCGCCTGGCCCCATGCCCGGCGGCGGTGGCCTCCCTGGTGGCCCCGGCGGCATGCCCGGCGGCTCGCCCATGAGCGCGCAGGACGTCGATGTGATGGAGCTTGCGCGCAAGAAGGGGCTCAACCCTGCCACGTTCGACTGCCGCCCACCGTACGCGCGCTTCTTTGTGATCAAGAGCTACACCGAGGACGATGTGCAAAAATCGCTCAAGCACGAGGTGTGGTCGAGCACCGTGCTGGGCAACAAGCGTCTCGACAATGCGTGGCGCGAGAGCCACGACAAGGGACCGTGGGTGAGAACTGCTTCTCCGCTGACATCAGAATCTACCTCTTCTTTTCCGTCAACTCAAGCCGAAACTTCTGTGGCGTAGCTGAGATGATCTCGGGGTGGGTGTATGATCCAGGCGATCCACTGACAGCAGTGTCGACGAGTCGAAGACGTCGGACATCTGGGCCACCGACAAGTGGAAGGGTCTCATGAACGTCCGCTGGCGGTTCGTTCGCGACGTGCCCACCAGCGCACTCAGGCACCTGCGCCTGACCAACACCCCGGACCGCAAGCCGATCACGACGTCGCGGGACACTCAGGTGAGCTGGCGGGTTGGTGAAGCTAACGGCAGGAACTGCCCTACGACATCGGCTGCGAGGTTCTCCAGATCTTCCTCGACTACCAGCACAAGTCGAAGACGAGCCTCCTCCAGGACTTTGCATACTACGAGCGTCTGTCGGCCACGCGCTCGACTGGCAGCGCGACGCCGACGCCCCAGGGCCCCGGCGGCCCTCACGGACACAGCGGGATGCACGGCGGCCCTGGTGGCTACGGTGGCCCGCACATGAGATAGACAACTGTGAATAATGCGCCGCATCCGCCCTCGGCGTTCCCGCTCGCCGCTAATCGCATTGTCCAGATTGGAATGCTCCATAACATCTAAGGCCGTGGAACGTTACGAATGTATCCTTTGTCATGACGAGGTCGACGAGCCTTAGAATCCACGGCGTAATCTCGCCTATCTGTGGGGCTTGAACTGTCACCAGAACGGTGGCTGCATGACGAGGACTCCTATGTGAGAGCGGCATTGCTCTAAGCTGCATGGTACACGGGCAGGTTGCCGCGGCAAGTCGCGCAGGTCAGCGGTTGTATGGCATGTGGAGGTTGGCGGCGCGTTCCGCTCGTGATCGGCAGATGGGCAGCCCACCTGATCGCGAGCAAGCAGTG